>APFE031211642.1:18950-35462 GCA_000404065.3 Pinus taeda | reverse complement strand
CTAATAAAAAAATATTAACATACCAAATTCTTTATTATTATTAAAATTTGTAGATATTTATTTTCATTTTAATGGATAATATTTAATATATAATGGAAAGTATAAATTTGGAAAGGGCTACCCATATTATAAATATTAAGTGCATTATAATGTAATTTGAACCATTTAAATTTATGATTTTATATTTTTAATTTAAAAATAAAATAAAATTAAAACATATAATTATTTATGATATTACATTTCTAATTAAAATAAATTCAAAAGATAAAATTAATTGAAAACATATTTTGTTAAATAATATGTAATCTTATTCTCAAATATAATAAGCAATATAAAATTGATTAGTTTGATAATTCTACAATTGGGGAAAATGGTTACAATTGTATATTTTCTCCTAACTCTTCACAAAATGAATAACCTAGTGTGAATGCAAATCAAGATCAATGAGTATATAAAAACTTAAAAGAAACTTAAAGAATAACTAAATTTTCCTTAACATTTTAGGAAGTATAAGAAATTTCTCATTTTCAGATATTATTGAATTTGACCCATGTTACTATTTTTGGCAAAAAAAATCCTTTAATGACGTAAGGTCATGGAAATCAAATGAGCTAAGGAAATGCAAAGACAAACGATGTTTATACTGGTGATATTCACAAAAGAAAAAGGATTGAAAGGGGTGAAACCTTAGAGGAGACAATAACCCAAGAATAACTATAAAGAGAATAAATGTTCAATAGAAAAACAAAGACTAAATATGCCATCATTTCCTTTGCATCACCAATTTCAGAAAAATAACTTTTCTTAAATAGTTCGTATCATGTTTTAGTTAAGATGATTTCCATTCTCACAAGTAATTTTGGACGTCCAAGACTTCATATCGATACTTTAGAGTTTTCACATTCCATGCCCATGAACAAGTTAGTTAAGAAGACTTCCATTCTCACAGGTAATTTAGACATCCTTAGACTTCTTGTCCATACTTCAGAGTTTTCATATTCCATGCTCATGAACAAGTTACATCTCTTCACTAACGAACCAATTTTTTTTAATGAAAAATACCTCGTTGAATGCCTCAATGCATCAAATTCCCATTGTTAAATAAAGGGTATTCCTCTAAAGTGGAAACAGAAGCTATCCAATTAAAAAGATTTCCATTCTCACAAGTAATTTAGACATCCTAAGACTTCTTATCCATACGTCAGAGTTTTCACATTCCATGCTCATGAACAAGTTACATCTCTTCACTAACTAACCAATTTTTTTATAAAGAAAAATACCTCCTTGCATGCCTCAATGCATCGAAATCCCACTGTCAAACAAAGGGTATTCCTCTAAAGCGGAAACATAATCTATCCTACCATCTCAAACTTTGGATAGAAAGCTTGGTAAAAGAGATGGATTTGGTCTGGGATAAGTCTCTCTATAAGGAAAAGAGTTCCTCTGCATGGAGCTGGCAGAAGGGAGTTACCTAAAAATCTATCATGAGTTATCTAGAAACCCCATACGAAAACATCACATGTGTTTTCTTATCAAAGGATGGGCTTCCTCTCATAAACCAATAATTCATTGCTTCCCTGTATCCCTTGCAAAGCCTCTATCTTTTGACCCTGTTGTATTAAAGGCTCTTTCACCCACTGTTGATAATATCGACGATATTCAAAAATATCGCGATATTTTTGGAAAAACGATATAGAGAAAATATCGCGATATTTTTTGTTTTGAAAATATCGTGATATTTCAAAAATATCGGCAAAATATCGGCTATGTTTAAAATTTTGAAAAAAATTATTTTTTATGCTTGCCGATATTTGCCAATATTTTGTTGATATTTTTGCCGATATTGCAGATAAGATGTTTTCTGGACCCTCGCCGATATTTTGCGAACACCAATATTTTCAACGCTGGTTTCACCTACCCTATTGGTCATATGCTCCAAGTACAAACTCAAAATACTATCTGGAAGACACATGATCCTCATGCATGGGAGACATAACATATACGTTTTCTTGGAGAGTTTCTTTCCCTGTCATTCTTACATTCTTCCTCATGGTGAAAGAATGCATGCCTCCATAGCTGGAATTCAATAAAACCAACCTAAGAAGCCAATGATCTTGAAATATGTGTGATTTTGTGCCAAGATAGAGGTGTCGTGGCATAAGTGGAAGGAAGGAATTTTTCTAAATTTGAAGACAGAGTATAGTAAGAAACATGAAATCTCATTACACACTAGTTTAAATCAATGTTCACTACAAATAAGATAAGGTGTCCTTCAAATCACATTATAAACTAGTCTGAATCATCACTGCATTGAGCCACGATATACGAATTGTAAGGATACCCAAAGAGTAGCAGTAGCTAAAATTTTTTATGCCAACACTATGGAACTAGAGGGAATGGATTCAATGGAGATCAAGACCTTGCGTTGTGTTTTTTTGAGTGGAAGAAGTCCCTAGAAATTAAAATTTTCTTGGAGATAGGGACAAGAAACTAATAACAAACGGAAGCACTAACAATGTATCAAGGAGTTAGGTTCTCGAAGGACATTGTGTAAAGGGATGTAGTTATTGTTGAGGACTCCAACATAATCACAAGACGACTGAAGTAGTTCCATCCTCCTAAGCCCTGGCATGCATCTATCATAAAATGGTCCTGCTACTCAATGCATTTAAATAAGTCCACTATTTTCAGGTTAGAAAAAGATTCAACTCCCAAGTCAATCAGATGGCTAAGCAAGAAGTTTCAATTAAGGACTCCAACATAATCACAAGATCACTGAAGCAGGAAAGAGATCCCTCCTCTGAAGCCCTGGCATGCATCTATCATAAAATGGTCCTGCTACTCAATGTATTTAAATAAGTCCACTAATTTCAGGTTAGAAAAAGCTTCAACTCCCAAGTCAATCAAATGGCTAAGCAAGCAGTTTCAGAAGACAAAGAAACTTTCTGAGTATGTATCGAGGGGGAGGAAAATCCCTCTACACCTCAATAACATCATCAATAAAAATTCCCAAGCAGAGGAAGCATGAAAGGTGGCACTTTCTACCCAAATTGTGATACATGGAAACAAAAGGAGTTTGGCTCACCAAATAAGAAGGCACAGGGACAGTTTGTTAACAGAGAGTTTGATAAACGGGACAGTTTGCTAACAGGGGCAGTTTGATCATATGTTCCAAGTACAAACTCAAAATACTAATGGAAGACAGGTGATCCTCATGCATTGGAGACATAACATATACGTTTTCTTGGAGAGGCCTGAGACTGAAGCATAGCTTGACATTCTTTTTAATTACAGATTTCCTTGACAACACGTTAGCATTCATTTTACTTGCAGATTTCCACAGGCTTGGGGTCCTCTAGAAATTCTTCTGGAGTACTAGCTTCTGGGTTATGATCTTCCAGTGATTTTTTTCTTTTTTTAATTATTTGTGTTTATTATTATTATCTTCTCACTGAACGTCTTAGTAGGCTAAAATTTCACCTCATCCCACTCTAAAGTAGAATGATTTAAAGAAAATGATTTGTTGATATTCCTACCTGGGAATAGAACTGGCAGTTAAGTTCTCATATTTGGCTACTCCTAGGATTAATCATTACATCATAGATGTGCATAGGTTATACATCAGAAGATATATACAGTCATGTATATCCCTTATCACTGGGAAGTGCAAATGTCATAATTCAACGAAGCACATGCTGTAGTACCGTTAAGGTGCATTACAAAATACGAAGTACAAGTTTGATACATCTTTGAAGTCAAGTCCACTAGGAACTAGGAACTATGTCTGATCAATGAGATTTTTGTAGGTCTAACAAATCCACAGTCGTGAATAATTATTCCTTACAAATACATGCCGAGGTGGACAAAGTTGTGATGGATCTTGAGCATTTTGTTAGCTACTTGAGCACTGAAGACGTGCCTTTTTCATAACGAGTAGGGTCCCGGCTGATGATCATCAACTTTGCTACTTGTGCCATCTCAATGCTCAAGACAAGGCTTTGAGTAGTGACAAAGTACAAGTCAGTGAGTGTGAGAAATAAGGGAGAGGTGCTAAGTTTGGCTATGCCACTGCCACAACTACATCTAGTAGAACATACTTTGGATGAAAAGGTACCCTGCATCCTCTTGGGGTTATCTAATATGTGGTGACCTCAGGATGATGGTAATGAAGGATGGAACTTCCAGTGATATTTATGTTTCCTAATGTTTTGGGATGGCCTTCAAATCTAATCAATGATGACCCTCACTATTCTACTACGGTGCAGGTGTTTAGGTGCCATATCATTTATTGTTCATTGTTTTATTGATGCAAATCGCCCTTCAATGTTTTAATTATGTTGATGGTTGTACTGGACTTTGGGCCAAGGGTCTATTTTGTTCATAACTTCATATTTTCAGTTGGATCTCAGCATTTAGTTCATAGGGTATTTTTAATGTTTCTCCTATGTTGATATTATGGTGGTGGTCCATCTATTCAAGCCACACATTCACACAATGGGTGGTGGATGATAGATCTGGTGGACAGGTATGGATTTGTTGGAGGGTTACATGTTTGAGGTGGCATTTAATTGGAGGGAGGAAGATGGATAAAATCAAAATTTGTGACCAAGTTCTTGGTGTAGACAAGGAACCTCGGAGGGGTTGTTAAACCAATGTTTGTACGAGGAAGAAGGGAGGCAGCCCTGTGCCCCCGACATGGCTGACATAGAGGGGATCAGAATATATGCAAAAAAGATAGAATTCAAAGGCCAAGGAGAAAGCAGATGAACCGAGTAGACTGCATCAGATCTTTATAGGGGGTGCTGAGCACAAGCTACTGCACCTGTTCAAGTGAACCCAATCATATTAACTGCAAAAAAGGATTTGAATAAAAGAGAGAAGCATCTTTATGTTGGCTGTCTCTAGAAGCAACAAAATAAAATATTAGAGTGTGATAGGAGAGGGTATTCTCATTTGAGTGCAATGCTTAATAAAACTTAGACGACCATTTTTTTCCTGAAATGCAATAAAGAGAACCACTAAAACTTACTACAGTGGAATTTTGCACAAGAGACACATACGCTCGAATAGGATAATAGGATAGTGATTAAAACATAGTTAACAGAATTATAAACATTTATCAAATACCATCACACAAATGGCATGGTTAATATCAGCAAAAGGCACGGCTATTAGTGCAACAACAATGAAGCATTTGGCACATGAAGAATACAACAATGCAGTAGCTAGATATAGCATTTGAAAATGATAGAAGATACTAGAATTCCATAGTTGACATTGTAAAATAGTGCTTGGCACAATTAAGAAAGAAAATAAACATAGTTAGAAAAGGCTACTGATTGCAACAAAGTAGGCACTTAGACATAGCGAATTCATATGTCCCATTTGTGGTTTGATATTCCTTTTTTTTTCTCTGCATAATGAATTTCCGAGAGGAAACCCACTGGGTACTTCCCCTCATTCTGAGAATGGTAGCTAGGGTAAACTGGATTCTTCAGGGCTCAAGGCCAGCTCAACTATCAGCAAGTAGCTCATGAAGAGAGCAAGCATGTCACAAAGTGGAATATGAACCCAGATGTAGGAGGATAACTACTTTCCTCTCAACAACTGGAGCTACACTCAATTGACCTGTGGTTTGATAATTGGCTAAATTTGATATATTTTTGTAAGACAGTTCTCTCATGGGGAGTGGGTACAACAGATGGAGAATTACGTTAGATCAAGTCAGAAATGTGAGAGTAAATAGCCATGAGAGAAAAATCTATGGGAGACAACTTTTTCATGTATGTAGCGAAGGATACTAACAGCAAGGCTTAATGTGCAAAGGTGGTGGTACGCAAAACAAAGAAAGGAAAAAAAAGATCGAGGGGATAAACAGAAATGTCTCCTCTCGTTTATATATTTTGCTGATTTGAAAAAAAGCTTACTCATTTTCATTCTTCTTCCTTGTCTGTTTGCTGTCCCATTTTCCGTTGTTGTTGACTTCTTTCTTTTTGAAACCAACCCATTTCTTTATCTCTTTATGTCCTCATCCATTCTCATTCAAAATGTTTAGATTAAAGGTTTTCTCCAAGAATTTCACATAAACTCATCATTGATATCTGTTGATCTTCACCATTTGGGTCTCAGCAGGACCATTTTTGTCTCTGATACCTATTGCCATGGTTCTTTCATACCTTCAAAGGAGAAGCAGCTTCAACATGCAGAACCATGAGAAAAGCACTGGGAAAAGATGGAGAATACAATGGAGATGTAGGACAACAAAAATATCTCTATTTCTAATCGATTAATTGCAAATAAATGATAGTCTCAAAGTTTGGTAATTGAGAGGACAACTTCCTCCAGAGTAAATTCATTTTTTCCCTTTTTGAATGTAACATGTCATATTAAGGTTTAGAAATCCCATGATAGGAAAGTATCTTTGAATTTAACACAACATATTAAGGTTTAGGAATTCCCTGATTGGAAAGTACTACTAACGAACACTTAAAAATGGAATTACCATACGCTGCAATATCCATGATGGTTGGATCACCAAGAAACTAGTACTGTTATGCAGCATAGATGGACTGTTAAATTTGAAGACAGAGTATGGTTGGATCACCAAGAAACTAGTATTGTTATGCAGCATGGATGGACTGTTAAATTTGAAGACAGAGTATAGTAATAAACATGAAATTTCATTACACACTAGTTTAAATCAATGTTCACTGCAAATGACATAAGGTTTCCTTCAAATCACATTATACACTTGCCTGAATCATCACTGCATTGAACCATTGCTAACAGACAGTTTGATAACAGAGACAGTTTGCTAACGGGCACAGTTTGATCATATGTTCCAAGTACAAACTCAAAATACTAATGGAAGACAGGTGATCCTCATGCATTGGAGACATAAAATTATATGTTTTCATAGACGTTATCTGTTCACAACTAAAACTTCATTCCCTATGGGCCTTTCCACTATACGTGATTAATTAGCTTTACAAAAAACCCTTTTTCCAATCTATCTACTACTGAGGTTATATAACCTTATATTCTTCAAACAAATCCTTAGTTTATAACATAAGGAAGATGATAGGAAGACTTCAAATTTTTTTTTGCAGAATCTTTCTCACACCGTCAAGAACTTGTAAATATTTATGGCAACAGGGGACAAATTCAAAGTCCCCTTTGATAACTCATTCGCTGAAGTATTGAGTTCATGAAGAATGTCCCTGAAAGAATCTTTGTCAAAGTCTGTTGAAGTGTTGAGTTCATGAAGAATGTCCCTGAAAGAATCTTTGTCAAAGTTTGTTGAAGTGTTGAGTTCATGAAGAATGTTCGTGAAAGAATTTCATTTAAAAGATATAATTGAGTTATAAAAGACCAACAAATGACATAGATTTATATTTATTAATTGATGCTTTCCTATTGGCCTAATCAATACAAGGTTGGAATCACTCATGATCTGCAACTTCTTAACACCTCTAAGCATAACAACCTCAATAAGTTTTCTTAGGGAAGTAAACTATGCTTGGTTAGTTTATCCTCTATCGAGAGAATATTGAATATGGAAATAGTGATCAAGAATGAGAAAAAGGACAACACATACCCCACAAATGCAGGGATGGTCTTAAATAACACCATAAATAAATAAACTCAAAATCCAAAGCTATCATTACTGATAGCTTAGGCTTTATTGTGGGTATATCCTCCAATCCTTAATGAGCTAGATATAATAGAGCTAATAGTAATAGAAAGAAGAATGTCCTTGTCTTGAAAAATGCTAGAGTTCTTTGTTTACCAAATACCATATATGAGTAACACTACAAGAGCTTCAAAGCATTTAAGAAACTTATTAAAGAACCAAACTTATGCACGTTCCATCAAAATAACATAGGACCAAGGAACCTTTGGTTCTATCTCAATGAAAAATTTAAATACGATTTGAACAATATAACGATAGGAGATAAACAAATGATGAACATTTTCCTCATCGTTTCTGCACAATAGACAATGATGAGGCTCAACCTAACCTATTTTAATTCCACTTGCCCAAGTGAGAAGTTAATTTGATAAAGCTAACTACAATGTAATTATAATTGCCAAAGGAAAATGCAGTTATCATAATAAATCCCACCACCACTCACTTCTCTTGAAAATTGAGATTCCATACTTACCTTATACCTTGTTTAATAGTGAAATCACTTCTACTAACCTTTTTACACCAAACTGGAACATATTTTATATCATCTTTAAGATTTCCTTGATCTTAGGCTTGACATTCTGGGTTATTATCTTCCAGTGACTTTTTTTTTTAATTATTTGGGTTTATTATTATTATCTTCTCACTGAAAGTCTTGGTAGGCTAAAATTTCACCTCTTCCCACTCAAAAGTAAAATGATTCAAAGAAAATGATTTGTCGATATTCCTAAATGATAGTCTCAAAGTGTGGTAATTGAAAGGACAACTGCCTTCAGAGTAAGTTCATTTTTTCCCTTTTTGAATGTAACATGGCATATTAAGGTTTAGGAATCCCATGATAGGAAAGTATCTTTGAATTTAGCACAACATATTAAGGTTTAGGAATTCCCTAATTGGAAAGTACTAATAATGAACACTTAAAATGGAATTACCATAAGTTGCGATATCCATTATGGTTGGATCACCAAGAAACTAGTACTGTTATGCATCATGGATGGATTGTTAAATTTGAAGACAGAGTATGGTTGGATCACCAAGAAACTAGTATTGTTATGTAGCATGGATGGACTTTTAAATTTGAAGACTGAGTATAGTAAGAAACATGAAATCTCATTACGCACTAGTTTAAATCAATGTTCACTGCAAATGAGATAAGGTGTCCTTTAAATCACATTATACACTTGTCTGAATCATCACTGCATTGAGCCATGATATACGAATTGTAGGGATACCCAAAGAGTAGGCAGTAGCTAAAATTATTTATGCCAACAGTATGGAACTAGAGGGAATGGATTCAATGGAGATCAAGACCTTACGTTGTGTTTTTCTAAGTGGAAGAGGTCCCTAGAAATTAAAATTTTCCTACATATAGGGACAAGCAACTAATAACAAGCGGAAGCACTAACAATGCATCAAGGAGTCACGTTTCAAAAGGAAACCTCGAACTGATGATCTATATCAGTATATGTCAAACAAAAAATAAATTCAGAATCCTTCAGTCCAATCCTAAAAAAACTTATTTTAGCAAACAAATTTGCAACTAACCAACCAATGTGAAATGAATTTTCAATGAAATTATCAAATATACTACACAAATTGATGATATATATATGAAAAATAGAGCATTTATCAACAAAAATTAAGACATCATGTCTGTAAAATGCTAGTCATTGTACAATTGTTCTCAGCTTAAAAAGGTACCATACGAGTATTCCAAACAAAAACTGTGGGGATTTTTGTTCTATATCAATAACATCATCTAGTCCAATTGCCGAAAATACTAGTTTGTTTTGGCCTAAGCTATGTGGCCTCAACTAAATAGGTAGAACAAAATGTTGGACTTATGGTTGAATCAACCTTCACAACAAAGACATAGTGAATTATTTCATTCTAGACTTATGTCTCGATTTCTAGATGGAAATGTAGTTTGTGTGGAGAACTAGTGTAGAAAGGGTATCTCAGATGCCGAGCTTTGTCTATCTCATGATAGCTACAATGGTAATAGAGACAAACTATGAACAATGGAAATAACAAAGACACTATTTGAAAGAAACCAGGGGATGGGGCCTGAAATTTCTTGACAAAAGCCTTCATAATTCAACATCAATACATTCACATGATCAAGATGAATTTTTCAAGTCAGAATGCAACAATAATTTCGTAGTGAGTCCTACCCCAATTTCAACATGACGCCGATAAAAATGCTATTATGATGGCCCTCCCAAGAATGATTGACCTGAATTTCAACTTATAGTTCAGTGTTTCCACTACTTGTAAACATGGATATTTTCAATTTTGAGTGTTGGAAAATGTGTTTTTTAATGCTCCAGATGTTATTAACAAACGAGGTTTATGTGTTGCAGGTCAGGAATTGTGCTATTGAACAAAATCTATGGCCATTTTGATGACTTATGATGGGACTTACAGTTCAGTCTTTCCACTAGTAAGCATGGATATTTTCAATTTTGAGGGTTTATATGTTGCTTCATTATGAAGGAAAATGTGTTTTTTAATGTTCCAAATGTTATTAACAAACGGGGTTTATGTTTTGTAGGTTAGGCATTGTGCTATTGAACAAAATCTATGACCATTTTGACGACTTATGATGGGACTTACAGTTCAGTCTTTCCACTACTTGTAAGCGTGGATATTTTCAATTTTGAGGGTTTCTATGTTGCTTCATTGTGAAGGAAAATGTGTTTTTTAATGCTACAGATGTTATTAAAAAATGGGGTTTATGTTTTGCAGGTCAGGCATGGTGCTATTGAACAAAATCTATGACCATTTTGATGACTTATGTTGGGACTTGTTACAACAAATAGTCCATGCCCAATGATATCAAAATCTTCTATTCATGAAAAAGAAAGAGGGTGGTTTCATATAAAGATGGAAGCCTCTCAAATTAGTCTTCTTGAGAAAAAGGTGAAAGTTATTGTTGAGAAACTAGCTAGGGATAGGTCACTGAAAGAACCACCAATTTGAAACTTTTCTGGACGTAATCTGGGTATCTCTTATCTCAAGCATTCTTGTGGTAATATGCTATTGAAAATAATAAGACTTGTGTTAATATGCCATTGAAAATACACCAATTTGTATCTGTTGTGGACGTAATCTGGGTATCCCTCATCTCAAGCATTCTTGTGGTAATATGCCATTAAAAATAATAAGACATCCTAACATTTCTACTCAGAAAGTGCATGGTGAAGATGTTTCGAAAGAGATAAAGGTTTTTATGATTATCAATGTACTTCAAAGAACTTCAAGGCAAGACAAAATGATGTCAAGTAGCTGGAACAATCTTAAAGAGGATGAGGATATGGAATAACAAACTATACATTTATTTTATTCCTATCAGAATGATATGTCATGTAGCTTGTATTTTTCAATCTTGTACATTTATTTTATTCCTATCATATAACTTGGATTGCAAAAAAGTGCTCTTAAGACATTGTGTTCTCATTGTGCAGATTCATGCAAAGCTCATGTCATGGTTGTAACTTGTAACTGCCTATGCTCTGATTGGTTGGCTCTCCTGCTTCTCATTGTGCAGATTCCTACAATCTGAATTTATTCCTCAAGCCAGATGGGATAAGGAAGTCTCATCCTTTTACCGTCAATATTCATCTGGAAGACAAGGTTATTGACATATGCGATGGATATTCCTTGGTAGAGCAAGTCTTAATGTGCAAAGGTTGTGGTACGCAAAACAATGAAAGGAAAAAAAAGATCGAGGGGATAAACATAAATGTCTTCTCTTGTTTATATATTTTTCTGATTTGAAAAAAATCTTACTCATTTTCATTCTTCTTCCTTGTCTATTTGTTGTCCCATTTTTCACTACTGTTGACTTCTTTCTCTTTGAAACCAGCCCATTTCTTTATCTCTTTATGTCCTCATCCATTCTATTTCAAAACGTTTCGATTAAAGGTTTGCTCCATGAATTTCACATAAACTCATCATCGATATCTATTGATCTTCACCATTTGAGTCTCAGCATGACAATTTTTGTCTCTGATACCTATTGCCATGGTTATTTCATACCTTCAAAGGAGAAGTAGCTTCAACATGCACAACCATGAGAAAATCACTGGGAAAATATGAAGAAGACAATGGAGATGTAGGACAACAAAGATATCTCTATTTCTAATTGATTAGTTACAAATAGATGATAGTCTCAAAGTGTGGTAATTGAAAGGACAACTGCCTATAGAGTAAGTTCATTATATCCCTTTTCGAATGTAACATGGCATATTAAGGTTTAGGAATCCCCTGATAGGAAAGTATCTTTGAATTTAACACAACATATTAAGGTTTAGGAATTCCCTGATTGGAAAGTACTACTAACAAACACTTAAAAATTGAATTACCATAAGCTGCGATATCCATGATGGTTGGATCACGAAGAAACTAGTACTATTATGTAGCATGGATGGACTGTTAAATTTGAAGACAGAGTATGGTTGGATCACCAAGAAACTAGTACTATTATGCAGCATGGATGGACTGTTAAATTTGAAGACAGAGTATAGTAAGAAACATGAAATCTCATTACGCACTAATTTAAATCAATGTTCACTGCAAATGAGATAAGGTTTCCTTCAAATCACATTATACACTTACCTAAATCATCACTGCATTGAACCATGGTATATGAATTGTAAGGATACCCAAAGAGCAAGTAGTAGCTAAAATTATTTATGCCAACACTATGGAACTAGAGGGAATGGATTCAATGGAGATCAAGACCTTACATTGTGTTTTTCTAAGTGGAAGAGCTCCCTAGAAATTAAAATTTTCCTGGAGATAGAGACAAGCACCTAATAACAAGCGGAAGCACTAACAATGCATCAAGGAGTCAGGTTCCTGAAGGACACCTCGAACTGATGATCCATATCATTATATGTCGAACAAAAAATAAATTCGGACCGCTTTAGTCCAATCCTAAAAAAAAACTTATTGTAGGCAAACAAATTTGCAACTAACCAACCAATGTGAAATGAATTTTCAATGAAATTATCGAATGTATTACACAAATTGATGATATATATATACGAAAAACAGATCATTTATCAACCAAAATTAAGACATCATGTCTGTAAAATGCTAGTCATTGCAAAATTATTCTCTGTTTAAAAAAGTGAATACAATGAGAAGTACTTGTATTTTTCATGAATTCTAGCTTCCAAAAGAGGAAAATCTCAACCTTGCTTGTAAATTTCCACAGTTGTTCTTTTGAAAATCAGACAAAATCGTGCATGGAAGTAAGTTTAACAGCGTAGTAGTGGTGGGATCAATCCTGGGATTAGAACTACTCTATTTATACTGAGTGGTGATCTGATCAGATCAGATGATGGGGAGGGATCAACACTTAGTTTATTATGAGCAACTTTATTCTTACTAACTATTTTCAGTTACTTCAGCAACCTACATTTATTCACAAAATCCTGCATGTATTTGCTGACAAAATAGTGCAGTAGATGCAGGGTGGTATTTGGAATGGAATTGTAAGTAAAATTTCCATTTGAATGCATAAAAAATCTTATTTTTTTATTTATTTTTTATTAATATCAAATAAGGAATTTAGAAATTACTAAAAGAAAAAAATTAGAGATTTTTCCTTATTTCAAATAAGGAACTAGTTCAAATAAAGAATTTAGTGGTTATTAAAAACGCTAAAAGTATAGTTTTTTCTTTATTTCAAATAAGGAATTTAAGAATTTATTAATTACTCCCTATATCTATTTTTCTAGCAATATATACTTGTCTTATATAAAACCTTAAGCAATAGGCTTGGTAGCACCCCTGAAATAATATTTTCTCTCATTTATTAAATATTTTGTATTTCCACTTTTCAACTTGAGTCACAATGAAATGATAAATCTAGTTAATATGCTAATCTCGAGAACAAGTTTGAAATGGCATCTAGGTTAGTTAGGGCTTTTTGCACAATTAGGAGATGGGGAGCACTATTTGCCATCATTATAAGCCATAGGTATATAGATGTTGTATGGGTGTTAATGTGAGGATAATTTTGCCCCACAAGGATCGCTTTGTTTGGGGCCTTGGACATCATCTAAGGAGAAACACCATTATCATCCCAGGGCATACGAGTGGTTTTGGTTGGTTCAGTAATAATATAGACTATGCGCATGGTACAAAACCACCTCCCAGTGCCTCTAAGGTGAATGGTTGGCCTAGTGGTGCTCATTGCCAACATCAAGATTTCTTGTTGGTGGCTAGTGTCCTACTTACTAATGTCTACTACCCAATATTGTGACATTTTGATAGGTTGATGTACCAACTAATACATTGCATTAGTGTTGGTTGACCTTGAGGTGTCCTTGATATAGTTAGCCCAAAATTTGACCTGTTGATGGACTATAGTCCCCAACCATGGAGTGAAAATCCTTGAACCCTCTATCTCCATGGGCTAATGGATAATTTAGGATGATATGCTAATATCGAGGACAAGTTTGACATGGCATCTAGGTTAGTTGGGGCTTTTTGCATAATTAGGTGATGAGGAGAACTATTTGCCATCATTATAAAACATAGATATATATATGTTGTATGGGTGTTAATGTGAGGATAATTTTGCCCCACAACGATGGCTTTGTTTTGGGGCCTTGGACATCATCTAAGGAGAAACACCATTATCATCCTAGGGCCTACGACCAATTTTGGTTGGTTTAGTAATAATACAGACTATGCACATGGTACAAAACCACCTCCGAGTGCTTTTAAGGTGAATGGTTGGCCTAGTGGTGCTCATTGCCAACATCAAGGGTTCTTGTTGGTGGCTAGTGTTCTACTTACTAATGTCTACTAACCAATATTGTGACATTTTGATAGGTTGACGTACCAACAACTAATACCTTGCATTAGTGTAGGTTAACCTTGTCAAGCTGTCTTTCATACAGTTAGCCCGAAATTTGACCTCTCGATGGACTATAGTCCCTAACCATGGAGTGAGAGTCCTTGAACCCTCTATCTCCATGAGCTAAATTATGGATAATGTAGGATCATATGCTAATATCGAGGACATGTTTGACATTTTGATGGGTTGATGTACCAACAACTAATACATTGCATTAGTGTTGGTTGACCTTGAGGTGTCCTTGATACAGTTAGCCCAAAATTTGACCTAGACTTGATGGACTATAGTCCGCAACCATGGAGTGAGAGTCCTTGAACCCCCTATCTAGATGAGCTAATGGATAATGTAGGATGATATGCTAATATCGAGGACAAGTTTGACATGGCATGTAGGTTAGTTGGGGCTTTTTGCACAATTAGGTGATGTGGAGCACTATTTGCCATCATTATAAACCAAAGGAATATAGATGTTGTCTGGGTGTTAATGTGAGGATAATTTTTCCGCTAGACAAGGATGGCTTTGTTTGGGGCCTTGGACATCATCTAAGGAGAAACAACATTATCATCCCAGGGCGTACGAGTGGTTTTGATTGGTTTAGTAATAATACAAACTATGCACATGGTACAAAACCACCTCGCAGTGCCTCTAAGGTGAACGGTTGGCCTAGTGTTGCTCATCGCCAACATCAACGTTTCTTGTTGGTGGCTAGTGTCCTACTTACTAATGTCTACTACCCAATTTGTGACATTTTTATAGGTTGATGTACCAAAAACTAATACATTGCATTGGTGTTGGTTGACCTTGAGGTGTCCTTGATATAGTTAGCCCGAAATTTAACCTAGACTTGATGGACTATAGTCCCCAACCATGGAGTGAGAGTCCTTGAACCCCCTATCTAGATGAGCTAATGGATAATGTAGGATGATATGCTAATATCGAGGACAAGTTTGACATGGAATGTAGGTTAGTTGATTCTTTTTGCACAATTAGGTGATGGGGAGCACTATTTACCATCATTATAAACCAAAGGAATATAGATGTTGTATGGGTGTTAATGTGAGGATAATTTTTCCCCTGGACAAGGATGGCTTTATTTGGGGCCTTGGACATCATCCAAGGAGAAACACCATTATCATCCCAGGGCGTACGAGTGGTTTTGGTTGGTTTAGTAATAATACAAACTGTGCACATGGTACAAAACCAACTCCGAGTGCCTCTAAGATGAATGGTTGGCCTAGTGGTGCTCATCGGCAACATCAAGGTTTCTTGTTGGTGGCTAGTGTCCTACTTACTAATGTCTACTACCCAATATTGTGACATTTTGATAGGTCGGTGTACCAACAACTAATACATTGCATTAGTGTTGGTTGACCTTGACGTGTCCTTGATACAATTAACCCGAAATTTGACCTAGACTTGATGGACTATAGTCCCCAACCATGGAGTGAGAGTCCTTGATCCCTCTATGTTGATGAGCTAATGGATAATTTAGGATGATATGCTAATATTGTGGAAAAGTTTGACATGGCATGTAGGTTAGTTGGGGCTTTTTGCACAATTAGGTGATGGGGAGCATTATTTGCCATCATTATAAACCATAGGTATATAGATGTTGTATGGGTGTTAATGTGAGGATAGTTTTCCCCTTGGACAAGGATGGCTTTGTTTGGGGCCTTAGACATCATCTAAGGAGAAACACCATTATAATCCCAAGGTCTATGAGTGGTTTTGGTTGGTTTACTAATAATACAGACTATGCACATGGTACAAAACCACCTTCGAGTGCCTCTAATGTGAATGGTTGGCCTAGTGGTGCTCATCGCCAACATCAAAGTTTCTTATTGGTGTCTAGTGTCCTACTTACTATTGTCTACTACCCAATATTGTGAAATTTTGATAGGTCAATGTACCAACAACTAATACATTGCATTAGTGTTGGTTGACC
>APFE031211642.1:0-18738 GCA_000404065.3 Pinus taeda | reverse complement strand
CTGAAATTTAACCTAGACTTGATGGACTGTAGTCCCCAACCATGGAGTGAGAGTCCTTGATCCCTCTATCTTGATGAGCTAATAGATAATGTAGGATGATATGCTAATATCGAGGACAAGTTTGACATGGAAATTAGGTTATTTGGTGCTTTTTTCACAATTAGGTGATGGGGAACACTATTTGCCATCATTATAAACCATAGGTATATAAATGTTGTATGGGTGTTAATGTGAGGATAATTTTGCCCCACAAGGATGGATTTGTTTGGGGCCTTGGACTTCATCTAAGGAAACACACCATTATCATCCCAGGGTGTATGAGTGGTTTTGGTTGGTTCAGTAATAATACAGACTATACACATGGTACAAAAACACCTTCGTGTGCCTCTAAGGTGAATGGTTGGCCCAGTGGTGCTCACTACCAACATCAAGTTTTCTTGTTGGTGGCTAGTGTCCTACTTACTGATGTCTACTACCCAATATTGTGACATTTTGATAGGTCGATGTACCAACAACTAATACATTGCATTAGTGTTGGTTGACCTTGAGGTGTCCTGGATACAATTAGCCCGAAATTTGACCTAGACTTGATGGACTATAGCCCCCAACTATGGAGTGAGAGTCCTTGGTCCCTCTATCTCGATGAGCAAATGGATAATGTAGGATGATATTCTAATATCGAGGACAAGTTTGACATGGCACGTAGGTTAGTTGGGGCTTTTTGCACAATTAGGTGATGGGGAGCACTATTTGCCATCATTATAAACCATAGGTATATAGATGTTGTATGGGTGTTAATATGAGGATAATTTTGCCCCACAAGGATGGCTTTGTTTGGGGCCTTGGACATCATCTGAAGAGAAACACCATTATCATCCCAAGGCATACAAGTGGATTTGGTTGGTTCAGTAACCCAACACGACTTCCTAAGAATAGTAAATCCTCCTTACTACTGCTGCGTGGTGATCTAGGAAACAAGATCTGGGTTTTTATTTCTTTTTGGAGGGAAAGCATTCCTCCACTCAAGGAGTTTTCCTCCTATCCACTTGTAAAAAAAATAGGCTTGAGTAGGATAATAGGATTAGAAGAAAATCATAGGAAAACATGTGAATAATATGAGACGTTTAGATTCCAAGAATTTTTTGTAACTCTGTCATGTGCAAAGTTACAAACACCATGTTTGTTAATCGAAGTGATATTTGATTTCAACTCTTAGTTTAGATTTCTTCTAAGGTTTTTAAGTTTCCTTGTGTTAACTTGGCCCATTGACCTAGGTGGTAAATATCCCTCTTGTATCATTTATGTTCACATATTTGTTTATGAGCAATCTTTTCTTATAGCTTATCTTAACATTTTTTGATGATAATTGTAGCACTCTTACATTAGTTAGATAGAATTTTTACTTTGAATTTAGTTCATTTCCATTACTATTTTTAAGTTTTTGTTCATTATGTGTTATTCATTGTTACTTACACTCTACTCCATTTTGCAACTACAAGAAACACTATAACCTCAACCTTGCATTTTGGTAGATTAACCCTACCACAAGTTGTTTTAATGCATTGGATATGTCCACCTTCCAATTTTCCAACTTCTCATTAGCATCATTTCCATCCAATATCACATTTAGCATATTCACCTTCACATTAGACTGTTTCTTGTAGAAAAATAAGGACACCTGTAGCAGTTTGCAACCCGACTTCTAAGCTTGCCGAAATTCACATGAAACATAAGATAATTCGTGATTCAACAATTTGGGAAACTTTTGAACAAACAGATAATTAGTGATCCGTGTGCTTTGATAATCCGTGATCCGTGTCCTTTGAGGAGTGGATGTGCACATTATCTCCAATATGGTCGGGGAGTATCCTATAGCATTAACAGGTGAGGTGCATTTGTCAACAACCCTTTCGGATGGCCAAGACAGTTTTATAAGCTTTGCATTTAATACCATTTTTTTTTGTGAGGCCAATCTTCCATAGTTTTTTCCTAAAACAGGTATGTGTTAAGTATTTCTGTTTGTTTTATTAAAAATATCTCTTTGAACAAATTATTTTCATATCCTGTTGCCTGTTCAGATTGTTGGGGCTACCTTTAGATTATATCTTTTTGATTTTGCAGACTTTAAACACATATCCAACCCATTTCCTTGTAAGTTGTACTAAGCATGGGATGATAATATGTTGCATTTTCTTGTATCAGATTCTAGCTTAGTTATTTCCTCTGCTTTTGGGCATATGTAAAGTTAAGTTCATTTTAATGGAATTTGATTACTTGTTTCTTTGTGATAAGATATTTGCAAATTTCCTTCCTAACACTCTGACATCAATGTAAGTTCATCCATATGGCACGAACAGGATGCTCATCAAACTGAGTTGAACATGGTCAACCCTTGACCCAATACAGCTCCCAAAAACACTGATAACTGCTTGCTGCACTAGCTGTAACTGCTTTATGATATATGGCGTCAACATTCAATCCTCTTCCTTCACATAGTTACCAATCCATGACTTAGAGGTGCAACTCCACCATTGCCATGCTTTCAAGTCAATACCTTTGCTACTAGCTATGTCCTATGGTCTAGCCTAGCAGCAAATTTGGCCTCTGATCTTCAGTCAACAAATAATATCAATGCAGTAGTATAAGTCGTACAAGGACTTGACTCAATCGGAGTGTACTGATTTGAACTTTGGTCTAGGAGAGATTTCATTAATATAATATGACTGTAGGTTACCAACCTTATAAACAGCCCTCAGGAATAGTTTCAATCATAATGCTATCATCATCATGTTGCCATTGAAATACTAAGACGTGCTAGGTCTCCTTACTTGAACAACACCTAAAACACATCCTTTAGGATTGTGTCTTGATTCCCATTCTTATTGCGGATTAGGGGTTCATTTAGGCTCCCTTTGATTGCGTCTTGGCAATGAATAGAAGACTGCAACTAGGGCTCTTTTGGAGCTTCCTTTGACAGTGTATGGAAGCCTCCTTGCTGTGATGAAGAACCTTCTTTTGGGACAGTGAAGGAGCCTCTCTTCACTGCGATTTAATCCATGTGAGTGCACCTTTTCTAGGCCCCAAAATTGTCCCTCAGCATTGACTTCATGTTGATTTGTTAGAGGTTTGTTGTGTACATTTCCTTTTAAAAATCTAGTGCATGAATGATTGTCCACATGTTCATGGAGAAGAGAACATATTTGCATTTGATGTGGTCGAGAGAGAAATTTTTTATTTGGTCAAGCCTGTATTCTTCATCAATGATTTTCTTGACATCGTTTTCATTCTCAGCACTGTAGTTGTATATGTCATTTAGGGTTTACAGGTTTAATCAATCTTCTGGGGTTGTCCAACTTTGTTATTGTCAACAATAGAGCTATCTATAGGTGGAAATGGATTTGTTTGACTTAAAGCTTCAATAATTGTGTGTTTATAACATACTCTTTGTTTTTCTACCAAGGAATATCCATCACATATGTCAATAACTTTGTCTTCTAGATGAATATTGACAGTAAAAGGATGAGACTTCCTTATCTCATCTGGCTTGAGGAATAAATTCAGATTGTAGGCATAAAAAATAACAGGACTGTCAGATTCCATGATATAGGAGCTTTTAGGATTGAACTAGCAAATCTTCCCAGAATCGTATTTAGGGAGTACTAACCAAATCCATTTGAGTAGTGAATTTCCTTTAAAGCAGTCAAGATAGAGATTGTACCATGATTCAAATAGTTGAAAGACATTTATTTATCATAAGATGTGAATGGAAGTGCCTCAAAAATCACTGAAATAATACTAGTATTCATGCTATCATAAAGGTGAATCCAATTTACCTCATTGGCTGAGAAAATAATTGTTCTTCTAACAACTAAGTTGAGCCATCTTCACCCAAGATTGTAAGGGCACAGTCTATGGATTCCTATACTTACAACCATGACACGACCTTTGCATGAATCTGCACAATGAGAACACAATGTCTTAAGAGCACTTTTTTACAATCCAAGTTATATGATAGCAATAAAATAAATGTACATTTTGTTGTTTCCATATCCCCATTCTCTTTAAGATTGTTCCAGCTACTTGACATCATTTTGTCTTGCCTTGAAGTTCTTTGAAGTACATTGATAAGTAGAAAAACCTTTATCGCTTCTGAAACATCTTCACTATGCACTTTCTGGGTAGAAATGTTAGGACGTCTTATTATTTTAAATCGCATAGTAACACAAGAACGCTTGAGATGAGGGATACCCAGATTACGTCCAGAAAAGAGACAAATTGGTATATTTTCAATGGCACATTGTCCCTAGCCAGTTTCTAAACAATAACTTTCACCTTTTTCTCAGGAAGACTAATTTGAGAGGCTTCCATATTTATACGAAACCACCCTCTTTCTTTTTCATGATTAGAGGATTTTGATATCATTGGGCATGGACTATCTGTTGTAACAAGTCCCCACATAAGTCGTCAAAATGGTCATAGATTTTGTTCAATAGCATAATGCCTGACCTGCAAAACATAAACTCCATTTTTTAATACTATCTGGAGCATTGAAAAACACATTTTCCTTCATAATGAAGCAACATAGAAACCCTCAAAATTGAAAATATCCATGCTTACAAGTAGTGGAAAGACTGAACTGTAAGTCCCATCATAAGTCATCAAAATGGTCATAGATTTTGTTCAATAGCACAATGCCTGATGTGTAAAACATAAACCCCATTTGTTAATAACATTTGGAGCATTAAAAAACACATTTTCCTTCATAATGAAGCAACATATAAACCCTAAAAATTGAAAATTTCCATGCTTACAAAGTAGTGGAAAGACTAAATTGTAAGTCCCATCATAAGTCATTAGAATGGCCATAGATTTTGTTCAATAGCACAATGCCTGACATGCAAAACATAAACCCCGTTTGTTAATAACATCTGGAGCATTAAAAAAACATTTTCCAACCCTCAAAATTGAAAATATCCATGTTTACAAGTAGTGGAAAGACTGAACTGTAAGTTGAAATTCAGTCCAATCATTCTTGGGAGGGCCATCATAATAGCATTTTTATCGACGCCATGTTGAAACTGGGGTAGGGCTCACTGCGAAATTATTGTTGCATTCTGACTTGCAAAATTCATCCTGATCATGTGAATGGATTTATTTTGAATTATGAAGGCTTTTGTCAAGAAATTTCAGGCCCCATCCCCTGGTTTCTTTCAAACAGTGTCTTTGTCAGTTCCACTGTTCATAGTTTGTCTCTATGACCATTGTAGCTATCATGATATAGACAAATCTCGGCATCTGAGATACCCTTACTACACTAGTTCTCCACACAAACTGCATTTCCATCTACAAATCGAGACATAAGTCTGGAATGAAATAATTCACTGTGTCTTTGTTGTGAAGTTTGATTCAACCATAAGTCCAACATTTTGTTCTTGATGACCTGTTTATTTGAGGCCACATAGCTTAGGACAAAACCAACTACTATTTTCGGCAATTGTACTAGACGATGTTATTGATATAGAACAAAAATCCCCACATTTTTTGTTTGGAATACTCGTATGGTACTTTTTTAAGCAGAGAACAATTGTACAATGACTAGCATTTTACAGACGTGATGTCTTAATTTTGTTTGATAAATGATTTGTTTTTCATATATATATCATTAATTTGTGTAGTATATTTGATAATTTCATTCAAAATTCATTTCACATTGGTTGGTTAGTTGCAAATTTGTTTGCCTACAATAAGTTTTTTTTAGGATTGGACTGAAGCAGTCTAAATTTATTTTTTGTTTGACATATACTGATATAGATCATCATTTTGAGGTGTCCTTTAGAAACCTGACTGCTTGATGCATTGTTAGTGCTTCCGCTTGTTATTAGTTGCTTGTCCCTATCTACAGGAAAATTTTAATTTCTAGGGACCTCTTCCACTTAGAAAAACACAATGTAACATCTTGATCTCCATTGAATCCATTCACTCTAGTTCCATAGTGTTGGCATAAATAATTTTAGCTACTGCCTACTCTTTGGGTATCCCTACACTTCGTATACCGTGGCTCAATGCAGTGATGATTCAGACAAGTGTATAATGTGATTTGAAGGACGCCTTATCTCATTTGCAGTGAACATTGATTTAAACTAGTGCGTAATGAGATTTCATGTTTCTTACTATACTCTGTCTTCAAATTTAACAGTCCATCCATGCTGCATAACAATACTAGTTTCTTGGTGATCCAACCATACTCTGTCTTCAAACTTAATAGTCCATCCATGCTACATAACAGTACTAGTTTCTTGGTGATCCAACCATGATGGATATCGCAGCTTATGGTAATTCCATTTTTAAGTGTTCGTTAGTAGTACTTTCTAATTAGGGAGTTCCTAAACCTTAATATGTTGTGTTAAATTCAAAGATACTTTCCTATCAGAGGATTCCTAAACCTTAATATGCCATGTTACATTCAAAAAGGGAAAAAATGAACTTACTCTGAAGGCAGTTGTCCTTTCAATTACCACACTTTGAGACTATCATTTAGGAATATCGACAAATCATTTTCTTTAAACCATTTTACTTCAAAGTGGGAAGAGGTGAAATTTTAGCCTACAAAGACTTTCAGTGAGAAGATAATACTATTAAACCCAAATAATTAAAAAAAAAATCACTAGAAGATCATAACCCAGAATGTCAAGCCTAAGATCAAGGAAATCTTAAAGATGATATAAAAGATGTTCCAGTTTGGTGTAAAAAAGTTAGTAGAAGTGATTTCACTATTAAACAAGGTATAAGGTAATTATGGAATCTCAATTTTCAAGACGAGTGGTGGTGGGATTTATTATGATAACTGCATTTTCCTTTCGAAGTTATAATTACATTGTAGTTATCTTTATCAAATTAACTTCTCACTTGGGCAAGTGGAATTAAAATAGGTTAGGCTGGGCCTCATCAATATCTGTTGTGCAAAAACAATGAGGAAAATGTTCATCATTTGTTTATCTCCTGTCGTTATATTGTTCAAATCCTATTTAAATTTTTCATTAAGCTCAAGCCAAAGGTTCCTTGGTCCTTTGTTATTTTGATGGAATGTGCATAAGTTTGGTTCTTTAATAAGTATATTAAATTCTTTGAAGCGCTTGTAGTGTTACTCATATATGGTATTTGGTAAACAAAGAACTCTAGCATTTTCTAAGACAAGGACATTCTTCTTTCTATTACTGTTGGCTCTATTATATCTAGCTCAGTAAAGGTTGGAGGATATACCCACAAGAAAGCCTAAGCTATCAGTAATGAAAGCTTTGGATTTTGAGTTTATTTATTTATGGTGTTAGTTAAGACCATCCCTGCATTTGTGGGTTATGTGTTGTTCTTTTTCTCATTCCTGATCACTATTTCCATATTCAATATTCTCTCGATAGAGGATCAACTAACCAAGCATAGTTTACTTCCCTAAGAAAAAATTTTGTGGTTGTTATGCTTAGAGGTGTTAAGAAGTTGCAGATGATGAGTGATTCCAAGCTTGTATTGATTAGGACAATAGGAAAGCATCAATTAATAAATATAAATCTATGTCATTTGTTGGTGGACTTTTATAACTCAATTATATCTTTTAAATGAAATTCTTTGGTGAACATTCTTCACGAACTCAACACTTCAATAGACTTTGACAAAGATTCTTTCAGGGACATTCTTCATGAACTCAATACTTCAGCGAATGAGTTATCAAAGGGGAATTTTACTTTGTCCCCTGTTGCCATAAATATTTAAAAGTTCTTGATGGTGCGATGAAAGATTCTACAGACTTTTTTTTTATGTCTTCCTATCATGTTCCTTATGTTATAAACTAAGGATTTTTTTGAAGAAGATAAGGTTATATAACCTCAGGTAGTAGATCCATTGGAAAAGGGGTTTTTTGTAAAGCTAATTAATCACGTATAGTGGAAAGGCCCATAGGGAATGAAGTTTTAGTTGTGAACAGATAATGTCTATGAAAACGTATATGTTATGTCTCGAATGCATGAGGATCACCTGTCTTCCATTAGTATTTTGAGTTTGTACTTGCAACATATGATCAAATTGTCCCTGTTAGCAAACTGTCTCTATTATCAAACTGTTAGTTAGCAATGGCTCAATGCAGTGATGATTCAGGCAAGTGTATAATGTGATTTGAAGGACACCTTGTCTCATTTGCAGTGAACATTGATTTAAACTAGTGTGTAATGAGATTTCACGTTTCTTACTATACTCTGTCTTCAAATTTAACAGTCCATCCATGCTACATAACAGTACTCGTTTCTTGGTGATTCAACCATACTCTGTCTTCAAATTTAACAGTCCATCCATGCTGCATAACAGTACTAGTTTCTTGGTGATCGAACCATCATGGATATCATAGCGTATGGTAATTCCATTTTAAGTGTTCGTTAGTAGTACTTTCCAATTAGGGAATTCCTAAACCTTAATATGTTGTGTTAAATTCAAAGATACTTTCCTATCATGGGATTCCTAAACCTTAATATGCCATGTTACATTCAAAATAGGAAAAAATGAACTTACTCTAGAGGCAGTTGTCCTCTCAATTACCACACTTTGAGACTATCATTTATTTGCAATTAATCTATTAGAAATAGAGAGATTTTTGCTGTCCTACATCTCCATTGCCTTCTTCATCTTTTCCCAGTGCTTTTTCATGGTTGTGCATGTTGAAGCTACTTCTCCTTTGAAGGTATGAAAGAACCATGGCAATAGGTATCAGAGACAAAAATGGTCCTGCTGAGACTCAAATGATGAAGATTAATAGATATCGATGATGATTTTATGTGAAATTCATGGAGAAAACCTTTAATCAAAGCATTTTTAAAGAGAATAGATGAGGTCGTTAAGAGATAAAGAAATGGGCTGGTTTTAAAGAGAAGAAGTCAACAGCAGTGGAAAATTGGACAACAAAAAGACAACGAAGAAGAATGAAAATGAGTAAGCTTTTTTTCAAATCAGCAAAATATATAAACGAGAGGAGACATTTCTGTTTATCCCCTCGATCTTTTCTTCCTTTCTTTGTTTTGTGTACCACCACCTTTTCACATTAAGCCTTACTCTTAGTGTCCTTCTCTACATACACAAAAAATTTGTCTCCCATAAATTTTTCTCTCATGGCTATTTACTCTCACATTTCTGACTTGATCTAACGTAATTCTCCATCTACTGTACCCACTTCCCATGAGAGAAATGTCTTACAAAAATATAAAAATTTAGCCAATTTTCAAACCACAAGTCAATTGGGTGAAGCTCTAGTTGTTGAGAGGAAAGTAGTTATCCTCATACATCTGGGTTCATATTCCACTTTTTGACATGCTTGGTCTCTTCATGAGCTAATTGTTGATAGTTGAGATGGCCTTGAGCCCTGAAGAATCCGGTTTACCTGGCTACCATTCTCGGAATGAGGGGAAATACCCAGTGGGTTTCCTCCAGAAATTCATTATGCAGAGAAAAAAGAAGGAATATCAAACCACAAATGGGACATCTGAATTCGCTATGTCCAAGTGCCTACTTTGCTACAATCAATAGCCTTTTCTAACTATGTTTATTTTCTTTCCTAACCATGCCAAGCACTATGTTACAATGTCAACTATGGCATTCTAGTATCAACTATTTTTCATTTTCAAATACTATATCTAGTTGCTGCATTGTTCTATTCTTCGTGTGCCAAATGCTTCATCGTTGCTGCACTAATAGCCATGCCTTTTGTTGATATTAACCATGGCATTTGTGTGATGGTATTTGATAAATGTTTATAAATTTTGATCAGGAAATACCAATTAATCATAGTTAAATGTTTTAGATTCAATACCATAGTAATCTTATGGAGGAGCTATTGGGTTTGGAAAGTCACCATAGAACAAAGGGCAATGGGTTAATCTCCTAAAACAAGGTGTTAAAATAGTCTGCTAAGATGTACATTTTGCATCAGGATATCCCCTAGACTGATATATTTTTACGAGGAAGAAAAAACATGGAAAATGTTTGGTTAGGTAGGAATACAGCTTGTCAATTTGGTCTAGCTTGAGTGATTAAAAGAGAAAGTTGTTAGGTTGTCCACCATTTCATAGAGTGATATAGAGATGAGACAAAAGAGGCTCTCTCTTGAGAATATATGAAATAAACCAATCTTATCTATGCATTCATAAGAAACATCTAACAAACACATTCAACATCTAGCCTTTAGTTTTCACTAGAAATGCATGAAGCATTATATAAACACAATGCAATGTTTTGGGAAGTCCATTCAAATATGGAACATTACTCTGAAAGCCAAGTTAAGCATTGATTTTAGACCTTGCATGCACATTTCATGGATTGTCTTAATAGTGACATAAAAATAGACTAGGTCAGTTAGATCGTATATGTCAAAGATAGTTTAACTCAAAGAATGAAACTGCCATTTAAGCTATAAACCTGACTAAATGGTCCAAACCTGAAACTGTGACCCTTCCTTGCAAATTTCATGTGCTACCAATTAATCATAGTTGAATGGTTTTAGATTCAATACGAGAGTAATCTTATGGAGGATCTATTGGGTTTGGAAATGCACCACAGAACAAAGGGCAGTGGGTTAATCTCCTAAAACAAGGTGTTAAAATAGTCTGTTGAGATGTATATTTTGCATCAGGATATCCTCTATACTGATATATTTTTATGAGGAAGAAAAAACATGGAAAATATTTGGTTAGGTAGGCATACAACTTGTCAATTTGGTCTAGCTTGAGTGATTAAAAGAGAAGGTTGTTAGGATCTCCTTCATTTCATGGATTGATATAGAGATGAGACAAAAGAGGCCCTCTCTTGAGACTTGACTAGGTTATTCATAACAGTTGTGGTGTTGGTGCCTTAGCTTAGCTAGAAAATGCCAAAAATCTATTGATGAACAAAATTTATTACTGAATCTACCTTAGAGTATTCCATAGTCACTAAATATGACATGCATGGTTTTACCAAGGAGGCCCTAAACTTTTGAACAATGAAACTTTACATTGGTATGGTTAACCTACATGGGGAGAAATGAAACTTTTTTTAATAAGATGCTAGTAAAACTTGGACACTATTGTGTGGGATTATTGCTTGGTACTTGGAGATTGCACAATGACCTTTGTTGGTTGAGCCAGCAAGAATTGATTTCTTTAGGTGGATCTTCCTGGTACAAGTGTTCCTTTCCTTGTAATATCTTCATAGGGGTTTATAGATTCTTGTCAATAGAATGCACATTTGTCTATATAGTTTTTTATTACATAATCATCTAAAGGAAAACTGATTACATGAATATGGGTCAGGCTGCCTCATAACTGTATAGTTGCTGAGGCTCAATTGTGACTACGTGATCTTCGAAGATTTTGAGAGTATATAAAATCTTCATGTATTATGATTTCTTTGGCAATGTTCTCAAGGCAACTGTTCCAAAAATAACAAAAAAATATCTTTTGTCATTAAACAGAGATTGTTTTCCTTTAAAAACAGAGAGAGATTGTCTCTACAATACCTTCTTTTGTTTGTGGCATGTAAGGAAATCTTGAGAGTAATCTAGAATAAGAAAACTAGTTGGTCAACTTGTGATAAAGGTGAGTAACTGCTTGGACACTAACTTTTGAGCTTGCCACATTCTTCTAAGAACATTGGATCTAGAAATCTCGAAGGATTCAACTACATTGATTATGTCATATAAGTTGGAAGAACCAGAGATGTCATGGATGTGTAACTGTTAACATTATGAAGATGATAGCACGTGTGTCTTTCAAGGTACATTACAAATCATAGTGCAAACAACAAATTTTACCACTAATATAGTTCATCGATGTTAATTTAGGTATGTTCTATGCTTAGGGCAATTTATTTCAATTTTCACATCTACCTCAATATCTTTTCCAGATTAGCAATCACATGAGCATTAAAGTAAACTGTAGATATAACATAAACATAAATCGCGGAAGATAAGCCAAGACAAGAGGACATAAGATGTGGTGCTAGCCCATGACAAACCTCAATGTGGGGAAACCCTTGATCAATTTTTCTTATATGTTCTTCAATAGTTCAGGAAAGAGAGAGAGATAGTATGTTTACAAAAAGTCAACATTTTGACTTATCTAGATAAGTGCATAGATCATCTCTAAGAAGATGATACATGAGATTAGTTGAAGGCATGTTGCTTCAACTGATTCTCCAAGGTGACTCCTTCACCTATCGTTGTGTTGCATTTCATCATCATGTTGCACCTCACCATGCTGCTCCCATCATCATTATGCTGCATCTCATCACGCTTCATTAATCATGAATGTACCCATCGATGTACTGCATTATGTGCCATTGCTGGACCATGTTGCCATACTGACCTCTGCGTTGGCTGCATCTTGCTTGCTTGTTGTCTCTAGCTTGCTTGTTGTCCTTAACATGCTTGTTGTTGCATGCTAGTTGTCCCTTGCATGCTAGTTGTAACATTGTATGCTTGGTGTATTTGCTGCTAAGTACCATACAACTGTCCCAATGTTAGTTAGTTGTCCCTTGCATGCTGCTCTCCTTCGGAGACAGATGCTCTGGCTGTTCCAGTAGTTCCCGACAGTTCCAGAAATTCCTGGCAGTCATGGTAGTTTCGACTATTCCTGGCAGTTTTGGCAATTCCGGTTGTTTCCAGCAGTCCCAACAGTTCCCACAATTTTGGTTGTTCCCGACAGTTCCCAGTAGTTTCAGCAATTTTGGCTATTCCTGGCAGTTCCAACAATTTCGGCTATTCCCGGTAGTTCGGACATTTCCAGCTTTTTCCGATAGTTTTGACTTTTACCCTCTGCATCATCTTCCTAGCTATTTTGGCAGTTCTGGCTATTCTCAACAATTCTGACTATTCATGGCAGTTTCGGTAGTTCCAACTATTCCCCTTAGTGTCAATAGTTCTGACTTTTCTGGCTATTCCCAATAGTTTTGGCAATTCCTGATAATTCCAATAGATCTGGCAGTTCTGACAATTCTAGCTATTTCTGGAAGTTTCGACAATTTCAGCAGTTCCAACCTTTCTGGCTTTTCCGGCTTTTCCCGACAGTTCCGACAGTTCCAGCTCTTCCCAACAATTTCGGCAGTTTTGCCTTTTCCTAACAGTTCCGACAGTTCTGACTTCTGTCCTTTCCGTCAACTTCCTGACTGTTCCGGCAGTTCCGGTGGTTCTCAACAGTTTCAATTATTCCTGGCAGTTTTGATAGTTCTGACAATTCTGGCTATTCCCAGCTGTTTCGGCTATTTAAGAAATTTCGTCTATTCCTTGTAATTTCGGTTGTTCTCGACAGTTTCGACCATTCTCGGCAGTTTCGACAGTTCCGGCAATTCCGGCTATTCCTAGTTGTTTCTGCAGTTCCAGCTGTTTCTAACAATTCTGACTATTCATGGCAGTTCCACTAGTTCTGGCTATTCCCATCAGTTTTGATAGTTCTGACTTTTCTGGCTATTCTCGGTAGTTCTGGCAATTCCTGACAACTTCAACAGTTCTAGCAGTTCTGACAATTCTTGCTATTTTTGGCAGTTCCGGCAGTTCCGACCTTTTTGGCTTTTCCAGCTTTTCTCGACAGTTCTGGCGGTTTCGACTTTTCTTGACAGTTCCGGCTTCTGTCTTCTACAACAACTTCCTGGTTGTTCCGACAGTTCCCGCTATTCTCGACATTCCAACTATTTCTGACAGTTCTAACAGTTCCGGCAATTCAGGCTATTCCCGACAGCTATGGCTTTTTCGACTATTCCCAGCATTTCCAGTAGTTCTTGGAAGTTTTGGCTTCTGCCCTCTAGATTAGGGCAGCATTATCCCTTAGGATCTCTCCTTCAACTAAAACCCAAAGATAAGTAGAGAGGAAGAGATCCCAAGTGTGTTAAAATGACTTGAAGGCCACCTCTATTTATACTAAAACGTTGAGCACAAGTGGGGTTTATTTGGTCATTGGATGACCTTGACGAATTGTCCGATAACACAAATAAATTCATATCTCCATGAATACTTATCGGAATCGGATGATCTTTAGATCAATCCTACACCTCTCGATGATAGGGATCCAAGAAAAATATCAGCTCTCGGCAGTTTCGACAGTTCTCGGTAGTTCCGGCAATTCCGGTTGTTCCTGACAGTTCTGACAATTTTGGTTGTTCCCGGCAGTTCCGGCTATTCTGGCTTCTGCCCTCTATGTTAACTTTCCTGCATGTTCTGGCAGTTCCTGGCAGTTTCGGCAATTTCGGCTATTCCCAGTAGTTTTGACAATTCCAGATATTCTCAACAATTTTCACGGTTCCAGCAGTTTTGGCTTTTCCCCACAGTTCTGACATTTCCGCTTTTGCCATCTGCGTCAGCTTCCTGGTTGTTCCAATATTTCCCACCAGTGATCAAATTTGAACACGTGAGGGTCCTTCAAAGGGCCTCTAGCACAACACAGAAGTAGGAAGAAAATTTTGCTATTCCAAAAAAAATTTAAATTTGAATTTTTCCATTTAAAAAAAAAAAAGAATAATATTATAATTTTTTTTAAGAAGGGTTGTTAAATTGTCAACCTGTCCAATTTATTTTTTTTAATTTCATTTTTTTTTCTAAAATCCAGATTTTGGGAATTCCAAATTCCAAACTGTCAGTGCACCGTGGGTCTATCACAAATTAAAATGGTTGAACTTGTGAATTTCCTTTCTCAACTAATGTTAAATCCCATTTTAGAAACAACAGTTTCCAAATTTAGAGTTGCTCCCATTTCGAAAGGAACAATTTCTTTTTGAATTGCTTTTTCTAATTGTAACTTGTGCATATGATGCAAGTTAGCGGTTGTTCCTGTAGCCTACCCATAAAGCAAGGTTTGACGACGACTGGAGAGGATCGTAGATTCATCATTCAGTAGATGCCTGCCAAGCAAGGTTTAAGCACGATTTATGCTTGGAGAGGAGTGCATTTGAGAGACTTCATAAGTTCATAGCATACTAGATTTCAAAGAACTTCACATTATGCTTCAATATATACATTTGGGTCCTGTTGTTTATGTGATGTGAAGGAGCAAGACTAAATACAAATAGATCTCTAAGTTACTCATTCTACTTTGATATCTATATTTTTCACTTACCTCTAAGAATATGCAATTCAAACATCAAGACAAAAATTAAATTTAATTCCTTAATAGCATGAATGAATCAACTAGTAATAAGAATAAATTCCACTATCTCACCAATACAATTTACAGTTCAATTGAATCAAATAGTAATAAGAATAAATTACACTATCTCACCAATACAGTTTACAGTTCAATTGAATCAAATAGTAATAAGAATAAATTAGATTCCACTGTCTCACCAATACAGTTTACAGTTCAATTGAATCAAATAGTAATAAGAATAAATTAAATTCCACTGTCTCACCAATACAGTTTACAGTTCAATTGAGCTCTCATCATTAGAAACACCATCCAAATCAAAATGCTAACCAAAGCACCTTCAACTAATCCCTTGTTAGGCCTAAGTCATTAAGTCCCAACTATTTAATATCCAATGAATAAAAAATTAACGAAATATATAAGTAGCATAAGTCATAATTCATAATGTCCCAACAACCTAAATTATAAAAGGAAAGAAGCCAAAGTCCTCCCAAGTTATCAGGATAAGCAAGAATTGATGAATAGTAAAGTTCACTCCCACTGCTACAAATTAAAGCATTGAATTCAAGAGGCAATATATTGCTAGAGTTCAACATCCCTAGAGTTTCATCAACTGTTAATGCAGTTGATAGTACAAGACCAAAAAATCTTGTTATTGTTGCATCAGAATCCACAGCTTTGATTATCTCTTGAATTATTTCCAACATATGGGGATATACATTGCCACTGTAATCATAGTAGTCCACAGCTATAACAAAAAGCTTCTTCTTATTTCTCAGTGCAGGATACTTGTTTGAGACAATCAGGTTATTCGCTGGAGGCCTTGGCTTAGGTTTAGTTTCTTCAATGTTAAAAGATAGCAACGCCCTTTTGAGTTTATCCAAAATAAGTTCTGGGTCGCCATTTGGTGCCAGAAGTTTGTCAACTTCGGTAGAATTATCCAGAGAGCCATTGATGGAATATTTATCGCCATCGACAGAAAGCCGAAGAGACATGTCCTTTAGGGAATCACCCACCGATTCCTCCCCCATTGTAGTATCCATTACAGGGATAGTCTGCCATTGAGGATGCCTCATCCCGCATACAGTTACTCGAGACAAATATTTTCTGCAATGTTCAGGCCATGAGAAAAGGTGATTGTTTCTCAACCCATTACAGCAGCATTCATTCCATAGGTTTTTAGCTCTAGCAATACATTTTCTATGGCCTTTTGATCATGGGGTTCGACTAATAGTCCATTGCTCAAAGTCTGCAAAATTTTCAGAAACAGAGAACTTTTTAGAGCTTTGCTTTTTTTGCCACATGCTTAAACATTAGATTTGAAACTGAAAATTTTTCTTGGAAACTTAGTTTTCCCATCAAAATTATTGCCAGAACCTAATTAACACAAGGTGGAAACTCATCATATTGGTGGAAATTCAAACTAATTCTTTTTTGGATGTTCTTACACCAACCTCTAGTTAATATGATAGTAATTCAAGAAAAAGACAGAAATCATAACATTTGGCCAACATAAATGTTATGAACACAGTTGGCTTGTCACTTGTCAGTTACAATGTGTATGAATTGTATGATAAATACTGGACTTGCAGCTGTGTTGGAAGCGGTTATTTTTCTTGATAAACTGAGGAATATCTTGCAGCTTGAAACATTGTAAAGACATCGACAACCAATAGTATGTTGTATTGGAACTCACAGCTTTATTTCCAACCAAATAGTTACTAATTCACCATGTGTTAAAAAAAAAGGAATTTGAAAATAATTTACTGTTGTCAGTTGAATTTCATTTTTTTGTGCTTTTCATTATAGAAGGGCGACTTCAATCTGCACCCTTCTAAATAAAATTAAGACTTGCCCTTCAAATTTGATCACTGGTTCCCATTGTTCCTGACAGTTCCGACGATTCTCGGTAGTTCCGGCTATTCCCGACAGTTCCAGCTTTTCCGGCAGTTTCGACAGTTCCCGACAATTTCGCCAATTCCAGCTATTCTCCGCAATTCTGGCAATTTCGGCAATTCCGGCTATTCCCGACAGTTTCGACTTTTTTAGCATCTCCAACTATTCCTGGTAGTTCCGGCAGTCAGCCAGTTCCGAATTTTCCCGACAGTTCCGTCTTTTGCCCTCTACGTCAGCTTACCAGCTGTTCCGACTATTCCCAGCAGTTCCGACAATTCCAGTTATTCCTGACAGTTCTGGCTTTTCTGGCTATTCCTGGCAGTTCTGGTAGTTCCAGCTTTTTCCCTCTGGATTAGGGCAGCATTATCCCTTAGGATCTATCCTCCTACTAAAACCCAAAGACAAGTGAAGAGGAAGAGATCCCAAGTGTGTTAAAATGACTTGAAGGCCACCTCTATTTATGCTAAAACGTTGAGCACAAGTGGGGTTTATTTGGTTGTTGCTTGACCTTGACGAATTTTCCTATAACACAAATAAATTCATATCTCAATGAATACTTATCAGAATTGGATGATCTTTAGATCAATCCTACACCTCTCAATGAGAGGGATCTAAGCAAAATATCATCTTCCATTAATAAGGTGACCCACATGGGTACTGTGATGTGTGGTTTGACAGTAAGTCTACTTGGGCGAAGCCTAGGAGATTGTAGTTCAAATATCATTGAGTACGTTGACCTGCTGTGGTGGCGGCTAGAGGAGCAGATTCCCCACCCTCGCCTTGGCAGCACAAGAGTCTTGTTCTTGCTAAAATCATAGGATCATAGTATATCAACTTGCAGGTAGTTGGATGTACTCCTAGTGTTATAGAGGTAGCTACGAGGATTGATCCTGGGTCTCTCATAGATTAGGACTGGGAGTTACTGATTCACCATGTAGTTAAAAAAAAAAATGATGACCCACATGGAGTTTGGCCCTAGTTGCCAATTTTAACAATCAGGCATGTATATCAATCAAGCCTAGTTAGCCTTACTTTCTTGGTAAGGTGATGAGGCTTCATGTTTTTCACCCTGTTTTCCCGAAATAAATATATTCTAGCAAGAAGAATTATTCATTACTTTCCCCTCTTACAAGCAAACACTCGGCAAAAAAAGGATTTCACACCTCGGAGTTTTTTTGTAGGATAAAGGGAAAGGTGAGTGGGTATCTTGCAGTAGCTGCATTGGTCTTATTAGCATTACGCCACTTTTCATATGGGTCTTCACAACAAAGAATCACCATTACACTTTATTGATTTGTTTTAAAAATAAACATAACACACAATAGATTTCTTTTGGGATGCAATGTTGTTGTTGGTAGTATGATTGTATTTTTTCCACATGTAAAGCTAATATGCGTTAAATTTATTTCACCTTGCAATATTTTTATCGGAAATGTGCTTGTGTTTGGGCTAGAAACTATGCTAGATTTCTTTTTCTTTGCAATAGTGTTGTTGTCAATTTGGTTGTTTATGATAAAAGGAAATCTAGCAAGTGTTAGATTTCCATCACTTTGGCAATGTTATTGGAAATGTTGTGCTTGTGTTTGGGCTAGAAGTTGTGCTAGATTTCTTTTGCTATGCAATATTGTTGTTTTCAATTTGGTTGTTTATTATAGAAGGAAATATAACATGTGTTAGATCTCTTTCACCTTGGTAATGTGCT
>APFE031211635.1:331046-341944 GCA_000404065.3 Pinus taeda | reverse complement strand
TTAGTCTTTTGTTCATGCAGCTGCGGAAACTTGTCAATTTCCGCAGCCAGCACAGGTTTCCGTAGCCCGCACAGGATTCCGCAACCATTTTGTTAAAGGTTGTGCTCCAGGTGTCTTCTGAAGGAACGAGCTATATGGGCAAGCTCCAGATGGCATGTACATGGATCGTGTCCCTTTGAACCGGCCAAATCATAATTTTGAAGCTGCGGTCAACCAAAGTCAAAGACGTGGCCAACCAAAGAGTCCAACAGTGGCACGTCACTGTTAAAGGCATGTGAATGATACGTGGCCTAGTTCCCAGCTCACGGAAGCTCCAGCGCACTTGAGGATCATTCTTGAACAATGAATCTAACAGCCAACCACTCCAGGATTTAAGAAGCATAACGAAAGTTACACTAGATCTCGGATCATGAGATCTACGTGTCCATGGCATGCAGTTAATAGCCTAAGTAGTTGATTAGCTAACTGTAGGACTTTTACATTATAAATAACGCGTTTTCAAACGCTGTAAAGAGACTTTTTGATACATATAATTTCTGAACTGTTATGTAATTTCCGCACGCTGTTGGTTATATCACCCCACTGTTTTATATGTTGCTGATTTGAATACATGTGTAGACCTTTCTAAAGATAGTCTTGTGATCATTTGATTGGCTGAAGTGGCAGAGGGCCCCTGCATACTGAAGCCCTGTAAAGTATTTATTTAGTTTCATTATGCTTTTGTTTTGTCATTAGTTTGTACATAATATGTTTTGCTTTATGTTTCTGCTGTTCATATCTTTGTCTTTGTAAACTGATCAGTGCTTTTTGCAGGTTCTTTTAGGTAGCCTGGGCAATCTTTTATTTTCTTTAATAACTTTTGGCATATGTGATCATCTTGTCCTGCCTGCTAATATTTATTTTCTTCAATTTACATTCAGCATTGTCCTTTTCAAATTGTTATTTATTTATTTCTTTTTCTGCTAAATTAGATGTCATACTGCTTAACAATTTTATGATTTCTTTCTGTGGTCAAATGACTATATCAGCAGGAGATTAGAAGATCACTAACCGTAGTGTGATTTAGGTGTCATATTACTTACTCATAGTTGTTTTCCATAAAGTAGATTGAGCTGAATGGTAAAGAACTAACAGAGTCTAAGTAGTGTGATTAATTTCTTTTTACATTTAGTTATCATATTGCTTGTTATGTTCATGATTACTTCCCCAAGGTAGATTGAGCTGAGGGATAAAGGATTTGAAGAATTCAAGTGGTGTGATTAGTTTCCTTATGCAATTTACTTTTTTTTGAACAGTTAAATATCATATTGCTTTTTGTGCTCATGATTACTTCCCCAAGGTAGATTGAGCCAAGGGGCAAAGGATATAAAAAGCTCAAGTAGTGTGAGTTAGCTGCTTTACTTTAAGTTTGAGTTGTTTTCCAATTTTTTTGCTTTCTTTTCATTTTCAGCAGCAAGGATACTGGGCCATTGCCATTAGTTCGCTTTTTAATGCATTTTGTTTTCTCTTAAGAATTGGTTTCATTTCAGTTACTGTAAAGCTTTCTTTTGAGCATTTTTCAAGTTCAGAAATCATCACCGTTTACATTCCACACACTTCACACTTCACTTTCATCACCACACATTAAGAAAAGAATAAAATCCAAAAACAAACTAAAAATATTAAAACGACAAAAGCCTAAGAAAATGGTTATCTAAGTACATATAGTACACCTCACTTCGTCAGTTTACGAAGCCCGGGTTGACAATATAAATAGCAATTTAGATCACACTAAATTGACCAAACAATGAGGAAGTTGGAGAGGACCTTGATAATATAAGTGATGAGTAGGAAGATGAGTCCTCCTTGGGTCCACATGACAAAAATGATGAATTTGAGAACACGTGTTGGGGAGGATGAGTATATGGAAATTAAAGTTGAGGCTAACCTTACCTTTCTAAAGGATATTACTCTTGATGAATCTCCTTTTGAAAACCTTGGGGAAGGTGATCCCATTAGCCCCTTAGAAGTTGATATTGGAAATTACTTTCATATTGAAAATGAGAAATGGGAAAGCATTGGTCCTCAATTTGATTGTGCTCCCATTTATGATATTGACAGGGAGGATGAGGTTGGGGTTGGTCTTCCTTTTATTTATGATGACATATCCATTGATACCCTTGGGAAGGAGGATCATTATTTCCCCCCTGCATGAAAGAGAGAAGTTGGAAATGATCTATTTTCCTTTTTGCGAAAACCATATCTTTGATACTAATGATGAGGGAATTGATAGGGCCCTTGCTCCTACTTGCCTTCCTTTTGATTATGGGAGTATATCCAAATCACTTGAGCCTTCAAAATATGATTTTAAGGAAAGGAGCCCCATTAAATACAATACATCACCTTCCCCATTTCCTTTCCTTCTTTTTCATCATTTTGAGTCATCCATAAGTGATTCCCTCACCCCTTTTCATATGATCTCTAGCGACCATGAGCCCTTCCCCCTTTTGAGTATGGTCTTAAGAAAGAACCCCTCATTGAATATACTTTATCTCCTTGGACACACCCTCAGGATTATGATCACTCCATAACCTCCCCTCTCCAATGTGACCATCACCTTGAGAAACCTATTTGTTGCACTCCTTACTTCCCTCACCCTCTATTCCCATCCCATCATGACCTTGTGGCATCCACAAAGCATAATATTATGAGTAATAATTGAGATAGGGCTTTATTAAGGGTGATCATTCAATCCACCATTGTGTACTTAGAGGGGAGTCACCACACTTATGGATTGACTTATTTTGCTTATCCTATGGCTTCCTCTTAGCTCGCATGGAAATCATATTTTCCCACCTCCCACCCATTTCATCCTTCATGTGATTGGGTTTGCATTCACGTTAGTTTTTTCTACACAAGTAATCATATAGGCATACATGTGTATATTAATTTTATGATATGTTGGTTGTAATGGCTTTATGATGAAACTAAGCATGTGCATTACACTATATGCATGTTAGGGTAGGATGCATTGCATGCTCATTTTATCATTAGAACTAGAATAATATGATTATTTTCATGATAGATTAGTTGCATCTAGATTAAAATTGCACTTTAGTTTCTTGTTGATTTTTGTGGCCTAATACTAAGCATGGGTGATCATAATACACCACCAAAACATGTTGTCCCATGTGCTTGGAATTTGATATGTGCAGGTAACAGCTCTATGGTACTAAGATATTGCTAGTGTTCTCATGACCTCTAGTTCGAGTAGCTTCACACACTTCCCCAGAGATCATGTCCCAGTTGGAGCCAGATGTTATCCACCACCCGTGGGTAGTGTATATAGGATAAATGTTTTCTCTTAGATGGTCGTCATCTGGCAACCAATAGCCCCTTGCAATCCCCAGATAGTTCAATGTGCCATTTTCTCCGCCACTTGAGCCAACCATGTGGTCTCTCGACCATCTAATATGAATTTATGTTTGAAGGTGGGCCTCTTGACCCCAAAGGTATGACTTTTCATTGGTTTGGTTGAGTAATTTTCTTTACTTTTCATGGGAATTTTTGTGCATGGATTGGTGGGGGGATTCAGTGGAAATAGTGGGTTAGGTCTATATTCTTGTCTCCATTGCCTGATTTCGAGGTTACCCTTGTATCCTAGTCCCGTGGGATCTCCTTTACTGGACATTAGATTTAGGGATGGAACTACATGGGAAATCCTGATTTTTGTTGCATGGTCCCACTTCCCTATACTACCTACATTACTCCCATTTCACTCATTTTAGCCCCATTCAACTCCTTTCCCATCCAAGTCCACATCTGTCTAATGGGTCCAAATAGGCTTAGCCTCCCCTCCCCTTTTTCACACCTTGGGTCGGGCGTAGAATGATGCCTCAAAGTTTGATGCAACTAGCAAGAAAATAAAAATCATAATTTGGCCACTCTCAATAGGGAATGTACCACAAAATGCAAAAGATGGACGAGACATACAAATTTAGCACATGGGAAAAAGGGCGACATGAGCTCTACCCCTTATCCATGGACATCAAACTCATTCCTATGGGCCCTAGATGAGCCCCCTCCATCATTAGAGAACCCATGATTGTCCCAAATCTTGGTGGGAAATGAACCACCCCAACTTAAGGTGGTATCCACTACTATATATTACACATCATGCTCTCATCCCCTGGATCCCCGAGCAATTATGAAGAAAAATAAATCAAAGGAAAAAGACATATGAAGAAGGGTGGAAGAACAAAGGATGGGGAAACTAATGTATCATAATTTTCTCCCTCCTACACTCACATACCCAGGTGTGGGCTTCCCTTATTGTAGATAACCATGAACCGTGACATGTGGTATGGATGATTTCCCCTGATCCCCATTTCGCTCCATTATTATATCATTTCCACCCACCATTTGATGGATATACCATGGACATGTCACCCCCTTTAGAGCTTAAAACCACCTAATAATTCCCTTGGTTAACCCCCTATTGAACTTGGAGACACTTGTACATGCCAAATCCCATTATGGAAGGGCATGCCACCATGAAGTGCCCCATTGATTCCGAGACTTGTAAGCTCTTTTACTTGATTATCCTAATTATTTGTTGTATTTGAGGGAAATGGGATGCATTGGATCTTATGTAGGATTGCACGTGGATCTCCATTTTGGGCTTGGTCTCCCTATACAAGGTCCTAGCCCTCCGAAGAGCCACATTTGAGCATTTAGAGTGAGCGTTGAGAGCCTCGTGCCTCCAACATAGCAAAGATTAATTCATGGATCCCCAACAATGCTCATAGATTTTTCATATTCCACCTTTTGGATGAGGATGATGCAATTGGTTCACCATGCCCAAACGGCTCCACACTTTCACCATACACTTGGAAGATGTTCCATGGCCTAAAGGATCTCTCACGTTGTAGAGGGAGGGATTATGTCATCATTCTAGGCCTTAAATATGGTTTACAAGCACTTTCGATCCACTTGGAGACCAATGAGGATGTCCTTATGCACCCACACCCACTTGGGAGAACCACAAGTTCTTGCTTGGAAAACAAGGGGCAAACCCCTTGTCCACTATGTTTAGAGTCCATTCCTACATCATGACAACCCTTGGATTTCACTAAACCTCCTCAAATGCCAAACTACTTAGTTTATTGATCATTCAACCCTCTTGAGAGACTTATTCTTATGTTATTGAGCTATTTGGTGGGTTTGTCACCAAAAGTGTTGTTGTTACGCACATTATTTTATTTTAGGGGCTCTATTAGGCCAAATTAGCTAAACGGAACTCATTAGACATTGTATAAATATATGAGAGGTGACTCGTTCTCTCATCATCACTTGGATTAGGTTATTTTCTCTCGTGAGATTTTCACTATAACCCTTTGGAGGACGAGTTTAGATCATATGGATGAATTTTGATGTTTGGTTATCTATATTTGTCTTGGAGCTTTGCTACTGCCATATATTGATTGTTGGATATACGCTTTAATACATGTAAGTGTTATTTTAATGCAATTCTTGTTATTTACTTTGTCACATGCATGTTGCTGGGATTTTCGCTATACTAGGTTGAAATTTACTGCTTTTTCTTATTTGAAATTGTGATATTTTATAGTGATGCATCATGTCATGGGCCATTTATGATTGAGCGAATGTTCCTAGAGATGGTTTGGGTTAAATACATTTTGATAATTCATCAAATATTGCAAGTCGAAGTATAAAGACATTGAAGCATATGTTCTCATGCCCTAACGCCATGCAAAGTTGTTTTAAGGGCCTCATTGATTTAGTGAATCCATTCCAAATATTTAATTTCCCCTTGAGTCCATCTCTCCAAAAGGATAAGGCACTAATCCTCCATTGGTGATCCTTTTCAACATTTATTCTTTTCACCTCCCTCTTTTTCAAGGCCTAATCTACATAAGTCACGTAGGGCATCAATAATCTCACAATCTATCCCTCCAAACACTTCTATTTTTGGTCCACAACTGTTCTGAGGTTTTCTCTAGAGGCCCTCCAAATTTGAATCAAATCCGACGGTGGGATCTTAAGATATAGCAACCCCTAGCTCAAGGACCATTTCTTGCCCTAGTTTTCCCTTGGCTAGTGTCCTCATTAGGATCATTGAATTCAAACCTCAAATAAAATTTGTCCTTTGATCCTCTTCTCCTCCCTAATTAGGTCAAGACCCTCATTGGGTGATCAACTCCATACCCTTGGCCTAATTTTAGGTCCACTTGGTCCCGTGTGGTCCCACAACCTATTGAAGCCAATTCCACAAAGATCACACAAAGACCAATTCTCCATAATAATTTCCAGGTCTAGGAATCACCTTTGCTAGATATATTCCCAAACCCTAGCCTTGATAATCCTCTTAACCCTTCCTATAAAGCATATCACCTTGTTTCTCGAGCAAGAAAGCCATATAATTGAGTCTCTCTTGTGAATAGGCCTTAGGAATCACTCATTGCCCTCTCATTGTTCCATTCATCTAGTGATTCCCCTTTATACTTTGTATCCTCCCATTGGTGAAATTCCGTAAAGAGTAAGGAGCTTTATCCGAGGTGATATTGGGCTATTTCTCCATTATTCCCCTTGACCTAGTAGTTTCTCTATAAGATCTTGTCCTAAGACCCCTACTAGTTTTTGCGGTAACAAGACTCAAACACTGAAATTTGCAAGAAGATTTGTTATAAAAATCTTCTACAATCTATCTAATAAGGTCAAAAGTGGAGGTTTCTTGGCTGCACTTACAGGTACACTAAATGATGACAATGCTTGGATTATTGATAGTGGAGCCTCAAGACACATGACATGAGAATGTGGACAACTTCATACTCTATCAAAAGGATCATCGTCACAAGTAGTGGATCTTGGAGATAACAACAGTTATGCAATGAAGGGCCTTGAGATCTACATCTTTGAATTTATGAGGAGGAAAGAGACATCTCAACAACATTATCTATATTATAGGTTTGAAAAAGAATTTACTTTCCATTTCTTTTTTAGAAGATAAAGGAGATATAGTTGCTTTTATAGATGGTAAATTTTTGGTTTGGGGAAAATATTTTAGTTTAGAAAAGGCAAGGATTATTTGAATTTGTGAAGGAAGATTATATAGAGTTGTAACACCATCTCCTTCAGCCCCTATTCATATGGAGATTAATCCCATTGAATTTTGGCATAGAATATATGGACATATTCATTACATGATAATGCCCTCTCTAAGTTAAATGGTGAAGGGCATCCTCAACATCAAAGAAGACCATGAAGGAGTATGCAAGGGATGTGCCTTGGTAAATAATACTATGAAACCTTTACAAGAAGTGACACGAGGTCTAAAGAGATATTATATCTCATTCATTCTGATGTATGTGGGCCAATGTCTAATAAATCTCTTGGCGACCATCTTTACTATGTGACCTTCATTGATGATCACTCTAGAAAGACATGTCTCTATATTCTCAAGTCAAAGGATGAAGTATTTGAAAATTTCAAGGAATTCATATCTGAAGTTGAGACCTTGACTGAAAGAAAGATAAAAACTTTGAGGTCCAACAATGGAGGTGAATACACTTCAAAATAAGTTATAGCATATTGCAAAGAAGTATGTATTTATAGGGAGCTCATTATTCCCTAAAACCCCGAACATAATGGAGTAGCAGAAAGGAAGAGTAAAACCATTGAGGAATGCATAAGGATTATGATATTTTATCAAGACCTAACAAAATTTCTATGGGGAGAAGCAACCATGACAACAATATACATACAAAATAGAAGTCCTCATAGAATCCTTGATAATAGGACACCGGTAGAAGCATTCTCAATAAATAAGCCATGTGTATACCATATCTGAATATTTGGATGTCCTAAATGTGCATCAACATTTAGGACATCCAAATACCCTAATACCTATTTGCATCAGTTTCTCAACACATTATAGGACCAAAATTCTAGGTTTGAAAAGATTTTGAGGAAGTATGACCAGAGTTGACTTTGAATTTTGGAGGAGACTTGGAGGAGGGCTTGACTTGGTATCTTTGTGGAAGTTTGGTCTTGGTCTTTGATATTTCTCATTTTGATATGATTCTATAAGAGAATGATTATTGGGTTTTCCCCTAGCCCCTGGCTTAATTTTTGGTGTCCCCTATCTCATTGTGATCTTTATGTTTTGAACATTTGTATAATTGTTTGATGAAGAAGACATAAGAAGTAATAATAAGACATCTAATATTCACTATTAATTATCAAGAAGAGGAATCAATCATTAAACTACACTACACTTGGTTTCTCAGTTACATGGTATTAGGGCTAAGGTGAAGGAAGCTTGAAGATCACAAATTGTTGGCACTCTTGACTGACAAAGTACATGAAAGAAGGCCTCAAGGCTCTAAGGATTATCCTTGAAGACATCAAAGATTATATCACCAATTTTGCTTCAAAATTGTCCAAGGAAGTCAAGGATGGAAGTTTCTACTTTTCTCTCACAGGTTCAATTACAGATGACAACACATGGGTAATCTATAGTGGATATTCAAGGCACATGAAATGAGAATGTGGACGTCTCAACACTCTATGAAAAGGAAGCTCTTCTCACAAGGTCGAACTTGGAGGCAAAAATAACTATTCAGTTAAAGGAATTGGATCTACCTCCGTCGAGCTAGAATATGGTGGGAACATTCATCTCAACAGTATCCTCTATATTTCGGGTTTGAAAAATAATTTAATTTCTATTTCTTGTCTAGAATAAAAAGGAGATGTAATAATATATATTGATGGCAAGGTGGTTGTTTTGGCTAAGAGATCTAGTATAAATAGTGCTAAAATTATTGGGATTTGTGAGGGGAGGTTGTATAGAATTATAAATCATCCTTAAGTTTTAGTACACATTACAATTAATCCACGTGAATTGTGGCATAGAATATATGGTCATCTCCATTACATGATATTTACATCCTTGATTCAAATGGTTACATGTATGCCACAATATAAAGAAGAACACGAAGGAGTATGTAAAAGGTGTGATCTTGGAAAACATGTGAAAAATCCATTTCCTAGTAGTGACTTAAGATCCAAGAAAATATTGGATCTAATCCATTCGAATTTATGTGACCCATTGTTTGAAAAATCACTTGGTGGTCATCTATACTATGTAACATTTATTGATGACTACTCTAGAAAGACTTGTATCTATTTCTTGAAGTCTAAAGATGAAGTGTTTGACAAGTTCCAAGAGTTCAAATTCGAAGTTGAGAATATGAAAGAAAAGAAGATCAAGACCTTAAGATATGATAATGGAAGTGAATATACATATAAATACTTGTATCCTTTTGAAAACAAGATGGGGTTAAGAGGGAGTTGAAAGTTCCCTATAATCTCTAACAGAATGGTGTGGCATAAAGGAAGAATTGATCTATCCAATGTAAGAGCCATGATACATGATAGAGATCTTCCCAAGTTCCTATGGGGAGAAGCTTCCATGACCACAACATACATTCAAAATATAAGTCTTCACAACATTTTTGGTGACATAACTCCGGAAGAAGATTTTACTGGAAATAAGCCTAATGTTGATCACCTCATAATATTTGGATGTCCATTTTACATTCATATTCCCAAGGACAAGAGAAAGAAGTTGGATTCGGCATGCATGAAATGAATTTTTGTTGGCTATGGAAATTCATCTAAAGCATACAAAATCTACATCAAAGAACACTGTCGTATTGAATTAAGAAATATGTCACATTTGATGAAAGCATTTGATACAAGAAGTCCAAAGATATCCCCATTTACACTGATGAGTCTTTCCTATTTAAGATAGTCCAAGACAAATCAATTATCTAGAACTGACAATTGATCATCATGAAGAACCAAAAGGACTAAGAACCTATAAAACTTGTCATAATTCTTGAAACCGGAAAGAGACCTGCTTGGATTAGAACAAATTTGCAAGAAGATGAAGTGTTGAAGTTTCTAAGTTTACTTGATTAGAAACCCTCCATGCACTCTATCTAATTTATTCCTACCTACTTGTTATTTTTTCCTTAACAAGTTATTTACAATGTAAACACTGAAAATAAACACCAGTGCATGCTCAACATATTACAGATCAACAACTAAAAGAAACAAGAACAAACACACCATATGACACCATTTGTTTTGGACTAATGTCCTCGGAAAAACCCAATGTGGGAAAATCGGTGCAGCTATCTGAGGGTTTTCTTATTAAGAAATATGAGAGTACAATCTGGGTGCTGAAACTGGCCTACCCAACAGATAATTTCCTTGGCAGTAATACTTCTCAGTTTTTGACAAATCTATTGGTTGAAACCCTGGATAAACCTTTCGGTAGCTACTTAACACCAATCTGCCTATAAAACCCCAGCGTCTGCCCAATCTGGACTGCGTCAGGCTCTCCTAGTCTAGTGCTGGACCTATGGCAGCCCCAAGGGGGCCTGCATCAGCTCTTTGAGCCTCTGCGTCAGCTACGCTGGCCCTTCTAGTGCTCTACGCAACACTTAGCTGCCTCTCTGTGGCCCTGTGTGAGCACTAGCTGCTCCTGCATCTCTCTCTCTGGCTGCTTTGTTTCTCTCTGGCACTATCTCTACCTCTCTATCTCTTTTTACTCAATGCCCCTCAGCTGCTCTCTCGATCACTGATTCTGTCTCTCTTAGTAAACCCCGCTCTAGAGAATAGAATGACTGATCACTCTGCTGTCTTCTCCAAGTGACCCTCATGCCTCCTCTTATACTTTTCTTATTGACATCTCAACAACCGAGATTAAGTCCCTAATCAATGGCTAATATTAGATCTTGCTTGATCCATGTCTTTTGGACCACTCTAACACAGATTCATATTAATACACATTAATATTTTATTTTCCCTAAGTTTAGACTTAGGGACTC
>APFE031211635.1:270431-318215 GCA_000404065.3 Pinus taeda | reverse complement strand
AGCTAAGGAGAGCAAGCAAGCACCTTGAATTCTCCTTAAACAGCTGAAAGCATTGATATTAAGCAAACTTAAAGGCAAAGCATAGCAACCATGAATTCTACCTTAACACTTCATTTGCCTAATTTGCAGAAGAAAAGTAAGAAGATGATTCACATAACAAACTTACAAGTACAAAGAGAAGCACACCATCAATACATGTAACCACAAGGATCCCAAAAGGGACTGTAAAACCCTGGTCTTCCTTAGCCAAAAATTGCAGAGATACAATGAGTAATACAATAGAAGCTTTCTCCCTCAAGAGTCCAACCATGAAAATGACTAAGAAAGTACATAATATAGGCAAGCTAACATCTTTCCTTGCCTCTAGGGGTCGAGCTCACTATCCTAGGGGCTGTTTCAACCAATTCCAAACTGATCACTAAAATCTAGGCAGTCAAAACAACTTGCCTCTATAAGCTAGGAAACCAATTCATTCATTTAATTCTTTCCTATCTCATGAATGAATCTTCTAGAAGAGATAAATGAGTGTCAAAATATCATAAAATTACATCATTTACATCAAGGAGGATCAAAATTCACTCCAAAAAGTCAAACCTAGTCAAAACTGTGTTTTGCTGAGCTGTAGGTACAATTTCTGTGAAAATTTCCCAAGAGGTCGCGCACACCCAAGAGGTCGCGCCCGTGTTATTTTGCAACTGTTGGGACCCCCTGGAGAGGTCGCGCCCACCCAATAGGTCGCGCACTTTTGCAGGAGGCTTTTGGAGGCCTTCCCGGTGTCGGAATTGGGTGCAGGATAGCTCGTTGGAAAGGTCTTTGAGTCTAGTTATCATTTTACCCATCAAGAAAATCATTTGGCCAACCAAGATAGGAGAAAACTTGATTTTCCCAAGGTCACTTTAGAGGTGTCTTTGATTCTCCTGAGGCAATGGTATTCTTGACATTTCTCTCAAACTATGACACCTGTGAACAACATGAAGGAGGTTTTTCTTCTTTGGCATGTTGTGGACAAAAATCTCTCTCAGGTTTCCAAAATTCATCTTTGATTGCTCTGAAACATCATTTGAGTGAAACTTGCTCCGATGTGTGAAACAAGGAATTTGGTCGAAATGAAGCGAAATGAAGGGGATAGGGGGCTTCTAAATTCTTGGGGAAATTTTTGGGAGTGGGGAGGGATGTTAGGAAGCAGGGGAAAGTATAATCTCAGAGATTGAGTGAGGGGAAGGGGTCCAAAAGGGCAAAACAAAGGCCCAACCTAGAAAATTGCCAGGTTGTAGCTAGAAACTAGGGTTTGTGCGAAAATGAGGAATTTGGGGAATCTCAGTGATGGGAAGCATTTGGTAAGGTACTTTACGGATAGGGGAAGGTGTATGAACATCAGGAAACAAGTTTTGCCGATGATTTTACCGTCCAAGAGAAATTGCCTTCAAAACCCTAGGAGAGGGAAATGACTTGTTGTTTTAACTGTTGAAATGTTGCTTCAAGGGGACAAATAACACAAGGGAGATGTTAGGGAAGGGACCTTTTGAGGGAACATAGGGAAAATATATGAAAGATGTAATTTAGGGAAGAAATCACAACATGGGGTTATGTTATTGAATTTTAGGGATAGGGGTGATGTTTTAGGGCTTTGGTATTTGTAGGGAGATTAGGAAGAAATGATATGGGAGGTGGTAAAGGGATGTGGGGAAAAAGTGGGGGTGAAAAGGATGACCTTGCAAACAGCAAAACAAAACCCTGCCTTTGACATTTTCAAGCAAAAGCACATGGAGTCTTTACTTGCAAATGAAGGCTTTTAAAATATGATCATGATCTTCTTCAAGTTTTAGCAAACCATAATTTATATGATTGAAGGCCTACCTGACAAACTTGTCTTTTTGAATTTTATAAGAAATTGCTGTAGGTGAACTCTTGAGAGTTCGCGTGTAGTCCTGGACGGGTCGCGCGCGCCCAAGAGGTCGCTCCCATATTATTTTGCAACTGTTGGGACCCCCTGGACGGGTTGCGCCCACCCAACAGGTCGCGCACAGCTGTGGAGAGGTCGCGCACCGATCCTCTCTGCAATTCCGCCCGATTTTGTCTCCAAATCGCCTTTCACTATTGTTATGAGGAAAATGATAATCAAATGGAGGGAGAGAGGGGCTTTATAGGCTTGATTTAAATTAATTTCCCCTCAAACCCTCTTTCTAATGTTTATAAGTGACACTTTTTCAAAATTTAAATGCTGCTGACTTTATGGTCTATTTTTGTCCTGAAATTGGTTGAACTGGTGCTTTTTCTTGAAAATTTTTGCAGGGATAACTTCTGAGGAATCTTGGCAAAGGGGACCATGGCTGCATACTGACTTTCGATGAATTTTTACAATTTTTACAAAATTTTGAGAAATGACCTTGGCTTTAAAAACAAGGGTTTTAAATCCAAGGTAAAAATTAACTGTACAAGATGAAATCTTTTGAAGAAATACTTTGATAGTTCATCCCTTTGGCTTGCTGGGCATTTATTGACTTTTGAAGACATGACCTCAAAGACAAATTGGACCTAAACCCTAGACCTAGGACTTTTGACCTTAAGACAAGACAAGCAACCTTGAAATAGTTTATTGATTGAAAAAACTTGATCCAGCAGTGCCAAGAGGGGAATAAAGACACCAACTCCTCCATCAGGGTTATGGCATGCCTAATGGAATGCAATGAGATGACACTGATGAGACACCTACTTATGCAAATGAAAAGAGTTTTGATCGCTGATGGAGGGCTACTAGACCGACTCTAACAGGTCCCTTGACTAGAAACCCTCGGTAACAAATCCTCTGGCCTTGCTCTGTAAGGTACTATTCTAACTATAGTACCTCACCAACTCCACTCTGCAATATTTTTGCAGCCTTCTAGACCCCAACAACTTCCTCTCTATGAACTGCGTCAGCCCCTCTCTGCCTCATGCTAGCCCTGCATCACCCTAGATGGGTCTGCGTCAGCTCTGGGAAGCCCTACGTTAGCCCTCTAACCCTCTTCGTCAGCAATGATGGCCTCTCTGGGGCTCTGCGCAGCTTCTGTCTTCCTCTACGTGATCGTGGTTGGCTCTGCGTCACACTCCTTGGCTTCTGTGCTACTAGAAACAACTTCTATCATCTCGGGACAACTATTATCTAAAGCTCTTGCCCCGCTCAGCTGATGTCTTTTAGTCCTCCTGTGATCTGCAACCACGCTGTGATACCATTTTGAAGTTTCTAAGTTTACTTAGTTAGAAACCCTCCATGCACTCTATTTGATTTATTCCTACCTACTTGTTATTTTTTCCTTAACAAGTTATTTACAATGTAAATACTGAAAATAAACACCAGTGCATGCTCAACATATTACACATCAACATCTAAAAGAAACAAGAACAAACACACCACATGACACCATTGTTTTTGGACTAATGTCCCCAGAAAAACCCAATGTGGGAAAATTGGTGCAATTATCTGAGGCTTTTATTATTAAGAAATATGAGAGTACGATCTAGGTTCTAAAACTGGCCTACCCAACGGAGAATTTCCTTGGCAGTAATACCTCTCATTTTCTGACAAATCTACTGGCTAAAACCTCGGATAAACCTTCCGGCATCTACTTAGCACTAATCTGCCTCTAAAACCCCAACGTCTGCCCAATCTGGATTGCATCAGCCTCTCCTAGCCTAGTGTTGGCCTTGCGTCAGCGTATCTTGGCCTGTGTCATCCCCAGGGTGCCCTGCGTCAGCTCTCTGAGCCTCTACATCCGCTACACTAGCCCTTCTGGTGCTCTGCACAACACTTATTGCGTGTCCCTGCGTGAGCACTGACTGCTCCGACGTCTTTCTCTCTGTCTGCTCTGTTGCTCTCTGGCACTATCTCTGCCTCTCTACCTCTTTGTACTCAATGCCCTTCAACTGCTCTCCCGATCACTGATTCTATCTCTCTTAGCAAACTCCGCTCTAGAGAATAGAATGATTGATCACTCTGCTGTCTTCTCCAAGTGACCCTCAAGCCTCCTCTTATACTTTTCCTGTTGACATCTCAACGGCCGAGATTAAGTCCCTAATCGACGGCTAAGATTAGATCTAGCTTGATCCATGTCTTTTGGACCACTCTAACACAAATTCATATTAATACACATTAATATTTTATTTTCCCTAAGTTTAGACTTAGGGACTCCATTAAAAATATTAATTATTTTAATATCTCCTGATCTGTTTAGAATCTGCCCAAGCCCTTTCTGGGTATTGGAGATCTCATGTGCCCCAACCTCTCCACCAAATTTGGTGGCTATAGAACATTCGATGCTACCCCAAATCAACATGAAGGACATGTAACCCCAAGAGGAACATTCATAGAAAGAAAGAGGCACAAAATGTACTCTAGTTATGCAACATATATGACCAAACTCATTGAATTTGAACCTTCTACTTACGAAAACACTGTTGAACAACAAGTATGGAAGAATGAAATGATGGAAGAATACAAATCAATAATGAAGAATGATGTTTGGAAAATCATTCCTAGACCAAAGAATAAATCTGTTGTGACTTCCAAGTGAGTTTATAAGATTAAGCATGCATTTGATGGGAGAATCGACAAATATAAAGGAATATTTTTGGCTAGAGGATTCTCTCAAGAAGAGGGAATTGATTGTGATGAAATTTTTTCTCCTACAACCAAATACACAACAATTATAACTATTATCATTATTGTGGCTTTTATGGGATGGAATACACATCAAATGGACATGAAAATCACGTTTCTGAATGACATTATTGATGAAAAAGTCTACATTGAACAACCACAAGGATTTGAAGTCCATGTGAAGGAATCCCATGTCTGCAGATTAAATAAGGCTCTATATGGCTTAAAACAAGCCCCTTTAGCATGGTGTTCCTATATGGATTCCTATCTAATAAGGCTTGGTTTTGTCAAAAGTATTGCAGATCCGAATCTCTATATCAATGTAGTAAAGAATGAACTAGTAATCATATTGCTATATGTGGATGACTTATTAATAACATATATGGAGAATCTTATTCTTCAATGCAAGAAGGAACTAGAAGCTAAATTTGATATGAAGGATCTTGGGTTAATGCACTATTACCCGAGACTTGAAAATTTGGTAAAACATGAGAAAATATTTCTTAGTTAAGGAAAATATGTGCTAAAGAGTCTATAGAAATTTGGGATGATGGACTCTAAACCAATGGAAACACCAATGATCACGAAATTGAAGAAGCTAATAAGTTCATATTCAAATCTTGTTGATCCATCATCATCATACCAGTAGCTAATTGGTTCTCTCATGTATTTAGTGAACACTCAACCAGATATGTGTTTTTCTATAAATACTTTAAGTCAATTTCAGATGGAGCCCAAACATGATCATTGGATAACATCGAAACACATATTGAGATATCTTTGTAGAACCATACATCATTGTTTATGATATATTACAAGAAGAAAGATTCAATTATTACATTATACTAATTTTGATTGGTTAGGCAGTTCTAATGATGGGAAAAGTACTACTGGTGTTTGTTTTTGCTTGGGATCGACCATGGTTTCTTGGATGAGTAGAACATGTGATTCAATTGCACTAAGTAATGATGAAGCTGAATAAATGGAAACTAGTGAAGTTAGTCGTGAAGCAGTTTGTCTCCATAAATTTCTTGCTAATTTGTTTGAAGGAATATTGGATTAAACCATAATATTTTGTGATAATCAAAGTTGCATATAAAGTTATCAGAGAACCTAGTCTTTCATGTGAGGTCGAAGTACATTATGAATATGTAACTCCACATTCGAAGCATGGTGTAGGATGGAGCCGTGAAGATACAATATATCTCCACTGATGAATGCGTAGTTGATGTATTGACGAAGTCCCTACCTAAGGGAAATAATGGGTATTTTCGAGACAAGCTTGTTCTTGTGGATATCTCCTCTCAGATTGAGAGGGAGTGAGGATGGACATCATATTCTCTATGTGTCATGTGCTATGGCTAGGAGTAACAACCTTAATCCTATTACATGAACAAAAATAGGGAGAACGGTGGATTGGATAATCATCATGGATTGAAATTATTGAGACATGTATTGTGACTAGGACTAACATCCGTAATTCAAGTACATTGATAAGTTATAAGAATGGTCTAGGGGACTGATATTTCCTTGTGTCAAGTACAATGGATTAGAAAATGGTCATGTGAGGACGTAATTTGGTGAACCAAGGTGGAGTATGTGCCTCATAGATTCAATGGTGTCCTATGAATACCTCCTAGAATTGTGCTATGATCTAGTGGAGAGATAGAGCTTACTTTTCAAGGCCTTGGTATTTTGACAATGTTGGTTATGATGATGTTATCATCAATGACACTTATCAATTTGAATCCTTTCTTATATGAATATTTCAACTTGAGACTATTCTGTTGAGTCATTATGAATACCTCCCTAGTTAAGAGGGAGTGTTGAAGTTGTAACTAGAGTCTATCCTCACAATGTAAATTTATCATTGATGTATTTATTATATTCATGTTTATTATATTTTTGTCAAAGAATGTTATTCATGCTTGGAGGGACAAAAAGTGTCAAAAATAATTTATTATGAGTCCAAATAAAATTTCTTTGAGTCATGTCCCATTTGGATATTTTCAAGAAAAATAATTTAAATTTTATTTTTGAGTCATAAGCCCACAAGATGATCAAGTTGTCCCTTCTTGGACAAGTCGATCCAGTGGTACCTATTCGACCATGCTAGACAACTATATATAAGAGACAGTTTGATCTCTTGGAGAGCTCATTCATTCATCAAATCACCAAGTATCTTCTGCACCAAAACAAAGAAGAAGAAGGTCAAATTCAAAGGAGAGAGAAGGTAGTCAAAGCACAAGAAGAAAATTGAAGTTTCTACCCTATTGCATCTCACACGTGTGACACATTTTCTATGGAACATGGCTGAATTTATGAGGTAATTGCAAGATGAAATTTGGCCTCTACTGCATGGTCGAAATTCCAAGTTTGACCAAATTTTGAGGAAGTTTGACCAACATTGACTTTGAATTTTTGAGGAGACTTGGAGGAGGGTTTGACTTGGTATATTTGTGGAAGTTTGGTCTTGGTGTTGGATATCTCTCATTTTGATTCGATTATATAAGATAAGGATTGTTGGGTTTTCCTCTTGTGTGTTTTGCCTTGGCCTTTTGCCTAATTTCTGGTGTCCCTTGTCTCATTGTGATCTTTATGTTTTGAACATTTGTATAATTTCTTAATGAAGAAGACACAAGAAGTAATAAGAAGATATATACTATTCACGTGTAATTATAAAGAAGAGGAATCAAGCATTAAACAACACTACACTTGGTTTTTCAACACATCGAGTCACCATAAACTAAATGTTGGAATTCTACTTGTGATTGCCTATTCTAAACCATGCCACAATGCTAAATATTCAGCTTGATTATTGGATGAAATGCCTAATAACTAGGCAAATTTATTTTATTTTATTTTTGTTCATTAGGCCGAAGGACAACCCTTCCCACTCTTGTCATCCCTGACTTAATGTATACTTTTTAAACCATGATGTTGATATCATTTTGTTTCTAGACATGATTTTGGCCCCTAACTTTTCTAATTCAAAAAATTTCCTTATCTACCTTAACAACATTTCTGCAAATATCTTATTTATCATGGAAGTCCACAATGAAAAAAATCATCCTTTTGTAGATGGGCCTTGCAACTAGAGAATTAGATGTTTCTACTTTTTGTTAATTCTTTGGAAAGAAAGACCATATAAATAAATATTTCTATACTCATTCTCATTTCCATTCCAAAGAAAGTTACCAACTTGATGAAAACTCTCTAGAGCTATTGTTTTTTAGAAGTAATATTTAGTGGCTATTTCTAATCTAGTTTCAAAATGCGACACTATTAGTGGCAACCCCTTTTATTTATCCATATATCATTATATGTTCTTTTGAGTAGATTGCCTCCCTAACCCATTTCGAGCACAACCAATGTTGGTTATGAGAGACGACTTCATTTATCTAGTCCATTAGCATTTCTATGGAGCATCTCCCTCCTTTCATATATTCTTTGGGTGCCTCGTTGATCTACTCTCCACAAAAGGACATGATCAACTAGGTAATTACATATGCTGGTTAAAATTGTGACTTGTTTGTAATTGTGGCATTGTGAACTCAAGGCATTATGGAAAATTAACCTTTGAATTGAAAAGTGATGCTACTAGTAGCACCAATGTTTTTTTGGAGTTAAAATTACTAAATGAAATTGTAGCCTTGTTAAGAACCAATGCAAATAAAAATGTTAAAACCATCTTCTAATTTGGAAACTTGAAAATTTCTTTAATAATTTATCTCATTTAGAAAAGAAGAAAAATAATCCCCCCCTTTTTTATAAATTTTTTTGCAATTTTTTTTAATAAATAATAAATACACATACAATTTGAAAAAATACGAAGACATATAAAAACAATTATTTATTATTATTATTATTTTTTGTCAAAATAAATTTTGTTATTTCTCAATGGCGTTTTCATTGATGTCAACAGTTGTTAATGAATTTTCTTATATTTTTATGGATTACATCATGTTCGAAGCTCCACTGAAAGGATGGTTGGAAAACCTAGTTCTAGAGTTTGGGTTTCCTCAACTAAGAACATACCCTGTACTTGATGGATTTTTTTAAGAATAAAACCAAGGAATTTGTTATTGAGATCCTCTCTAATGGATTCTCTTCGTCAAGGCAATTCTAGTGGTATGTGGCATGCCGCTTAGTTCTTCACAATTTGAGATATATTCACGTTTGAAGTTGATGACCCCAATTCGTGGGCTAAAACCCCACATGGATGGTGATGTGGCACTTTTACATTAGTAAAATCATTATTTAAAGCAATAAATAAGGAGATTCATCTAAAATTATGGTTCAATTGATTCTTAGAACGTGTCAAAATTCTTGGAGATTAATTGGCCAAGTCAAAGGTCAAAGAAAGGCTTGAAGGGCATTACTCTTGGGATTTAATTAAAAAAAAATTATTAAAAAAGGAGAGAGAGAGGGCTACCTTCCCAAATTTTCTCAAACATTATAAACCCTCCTCCAAATAAGAAATCGATGGTCTCCTAGAAGCCCCTTATATCCAAGAGAGAGTTTATAAAGCAAGACCTTGACCTCACCTCCATGGATTTATTGAAATGAGCATCAGTTGAACTATTTTTCCTCTAAAAAAGTTTGACCCAGTGGAGAAAAAGTAGTAATTTAAAGTTGTGTTTTGTTGGTAAATTTGTTTTAGATTTGGGATTCTCTTACCAGACTACTTCCTTAGAAAGAGCAAAGTTTTTTTCTTACTTTGTCATTATACTACAAATCAGAAAGAACCATTACTTTGGCCCTCATCTAGGGAAAAAAATTCTAAACAGTGGAAAGAGTATTTAGGTCATGTTCATGCCTTAAGTCAATGTATTAAATAAATCTTACACTACAACCCATATTCAAGAACAAAACACCTTTTTTGACCCTCAATTAGGGAATTTGATTATATACTACAGGTCAGCGAAAGGAGCAAGTCTAAGCATCTTTTCTTAAGAAAACAAGAGGGTTATTGAAGAATAGCGAAAAGACTTTTCGGATCAGGGTTTATTCATTTTTTTTGTATTTATTGGTTGGGATTCATTTTGAAACTTTTACTGTAGGTATAGCCTATATTGCAGACTCCCGACCTTAACTAGGGCACCTGTTCTAAACAATAACTTCGACACCAATATACCTTCAATCCAACCCTCTAGGGCATCATTTTCTAAAGAAAAACATTCATTATTATTGACCAGTGGATTTTCTAGGGATACCATCTTTGACATTCATTTGAGGCTCAGACTATCTCAAAAGTTCGACATAGAATTATGTGATTAATGTTTATATGTGGATTACTTTCACAAGAAACCTATGTGATAGATTCAAGACAAGAAAGATAATTTCTTAGAATAAGTTTTAAGCAACCTACATTTATCCACGACCTAGTTTATAACAGTCACAACAAACTACAACCTAGACTTTTGATTATTGAAACCTACAACATACACATACAATGATTGCATTGAACATTTGTACATGTACACTTAATATAAACAAACTTGTGTCCTAGACCTGGAAACAATTATCCTTATGCAAAAAAAGGTTTGTTATTGCTACTGTGACCTACATTGAAATGTATATAGAGACCTAATTGACATAAAAACAATGACCTTGTGACCTAATGTGACAATGTTGTATAAAAATCATTGACAATGACTGGGATGTTATAATGTTAGGGTTTTTGACAACAATGACTTAACTCTTATAATGTGATACCTTGACTACACAGTGAACCTTGAAGACTGAGGATTGAATTCATTATTGTTTCTAGTCATTTGATACAAATTATTTAACATCGGTCTGGGTAGTACGTAGGGTTCCTTGTACATTATAGTTCTCTTGGTATATGACTGCATTAGTGACGTATATGACACCTTCTACAATGAATGTGACTATCTTGTTGATTAACCCTAGATAGTTGTAATAATAAGACAAGACTTCTTGATAGTGATAATGATTTGGATAGTGATCCAAAGGTGGAGATAGGACAAAGATATACTCAGCTTCACAATGATCTTAAGTGTCCTGGTAAATAGTGAAATTGTGACAATATCTTTGTAGCAACATAATGATGTGATTTGACAGTAGGGGTATATGCTGATAGGTGTGAAACTGTGTTGAGTAGACCTTGGATTTGAAAGTGGAACAACGTGTTGATGTTAGGGTTTCATGTGCAACAAGTTGATACAATTTTCCATGAGCGTTCTAATGCATATTCATTTTTGAGCATTGTAATGCTTGTGTCAAGGGAAATCGTGGTTGACGTATAATGACAACATTTGTTAAATATGCAACTATGGTCAAATTCCACCTTGGAAAACTCATATGATGGAATTGACGATGGCATCATTAGGGGAGTTTTGAGGTCTAAAATGGGCCTCATAAGAAAAATGTACAACCAAAATAAAATTTAGAAAAAACAATAGGATTCAAGATGATGATGTCAACCATGGGGGATGAATCACCATTTTTGGAGAAAAAAATTAAAAAAATAATAAATAATTAAAACTACTTTTTCAACTCGTATTTCAACTTATCTCCCTAAGGTTTTACTCAAATTTCGAGCGGGGGTACTTGTTGGATGCAAAATTTTGATTCCTCATCCAAGGAGTACCCGTGTTGCATACTTTTAATGGACCCCACGACACAAAAAATGAGAAATACATGAAAAAACGTGATTGCAATCACATTTTTCATGTGTTTCTCATTTTTCATGTAGCATGGTTCATCAAAAGTATGCAACATGGGTACTCCATGAATGAGGAATCAAATTATGCATCCAACGAGTGCTGCTACTCGAAATTTGAGTAAACCCATAGGGAGATAAGTTGAAAATACGAGTTGAAAAATTAGTTTTTTATTTTTTCCCTCTAAAATTTTCTGATGTAATCTAATCTTCTTTTATCATTTCTGCTATTATTTATTATGAGGCGAATTTTAGACCTCAAAATTCCCCTAATGTGAGTTCCTCTTTTTTAGAAGACGAAAATCGACCTAAAGATCACCTCATTTGGACAATAAAAAGTTAAATTTTGAATACATTAGGGGAATTTTGAGGTCTAAAATGGGCCTCTTAAGGAAATTATAACATAATAGTGGAAATAATAAAACAAGATTAGGTTACTTCATCAAATTTTAGAGGGGGAGAAAAACCATTTTTCAACTCGTATTTTCAACTTATCTCCCTATGGGTTTACTCAAATTTCGAGTGGAAACACTCGCTGGATGAAAAATGTGATTCCTCATCCAAGGAGTACCATGTTGCATACTTTTGATAGACCCTACCACATCAAAAATGAGAAATACATTAAAAACATGATTGCAATCACCTTTTTTCATGTATTTCTCATTTTTCGTGTAGCAGGGTCCATTGAAAGTATGCAACATGAGCACTCCTTGGATGAGGAATTAAATTTTGCATCCAACAAGTACTCCCACTCAAAATTTGAGTAAAACCTTAGGGAGATAAGTTGAAAATAGGAGTTGAAAAAGTAGTTTTATTATTTTATTATTTTTTAATCTTTTTTCTTTTTTGCTCCAAAAATGGTGAATCATCCCCCATGGTAGACATCATCATCTTGAATCCTATTGGTTCTTATAAAGTTTATTTTGGTTGTACATTTTTCTTAGGAGGCCCATTTTAGACCTCAAAATTCCCCTAATGTTTGTACCCACACATGCACATTTGGATAGGTTGATCTCAACATCAAATGGACATTATTGGACATCCATAAAAGCTTATAAATACAAGTGACCTAGAGCTCATTTGGACACCAACCAAGCATCTTATTCTCTTCTTTATGAATTGGCTTGCACAGGTTTGATGAAGTAAACTCGCACAAGATCCAAAGTTTTAGGTCTGTGGCTCGTACGGATTAGGGTTTCTGTTTTCAAGTCACTAGCATGTCACTAGGCTAAATCAACCACAGTCACACACTTACAAATGCCAAGAGAGAAATTGGGAGGCTATGGTAACTCGCATGTCAACCTGAAGGGAGTGATTGGGGTTTTGAGCTAGGGTTTCACATTTGACTGAAGTTGACACAATCAGCCGAAATCTAACGGGTTTCTCTCTGTACCACAGTGACTCTACAAGTTTGTTTCATATTTGTATTGGGTAATTTTTCTAGATGATATTGTATTGGGATCATTTTACTCTTTGTTGAAAATTTTATGACAATCTAATATCAGAAGAATTTCAAAGGGTTTTCCCCCTTGTGGGGGTTTTCCCTGGTCTTTTACAAACCTGGTGTCTCTTGTTGATGTGTTGATTGTCTCCTTTGTCATTTCATTTATTATTCTATCTTCAATTACTATTGATGAATGGAAAGACTAATTATAATTGGAAATATTTCTAATTGAAGTGTGGAATTGGGCTAAAGTAATTGATACAACATAGAAAAATATGAAAAATTAACATGATATCAGAGCTAAGGTGAAGGACAAGCCCATAAGGAGACAAGCATTGAAGAAATCATCTTTGGAAAGTTGAAAGAGCCGATCTAGTCAAAGTCAAGATGGTTTCCTTCTTCAAGGAATTTTAGAAGTTGGGTGATTCATCCAATTTTGTTGCATGGAAAGTCATGTTGGAGATTATAGCTGATAACAATGATGTTTTGGACTACATTGAAGGAAGAGTACCTGAGCCTCTAGAAAATTCTTCCATTGCTGCCAAAAATAAGCACAAGGTGAGTTAAAAGCAAAGAAAATTACAGTTGATGGTTTACAGGATAATTTACTTCCATATGTTGGAAAATTGAGTAGGTATAAGGACATGTATGATAAGATAACTGACATGTATTAAGTCAACAATTTGAATGAAATATGTGTTTGACAGTTGGAGAATCTCAATTGCAAAGAGTTGGAGAATCTGTGTCTGACAGGGAATTGGTGATCATGACACTAAGGGGGGTCCCTCCTATTTAGGAAACCTTCATAAATGTTATAAGAAGAAGAAAAAATCCTCTTGTCATTTGATGAAATTGTTGGAAATCTCATTCAAGAAGAGTCAAGGATGATATCAAGAGGAAGGATTCAAAAGCATGAAGAAGGAGATCCCATTGCATTCATCACTCATGATAAAAAGAAGAAGAAAGGGAAAGGAGATCCATCAAATTTGAGAAAGCCTCCTCCTTAAAATCCAAGTAGAATAAAGGAATACACAAACATTGAATGTTATAATTGTCATAAGAAAGGCCACTATGCTTGATATTTCTCCGAGAAGAGCAATGGACCACATTATAATACTAGACGCAACAACAACATGTTCAATGATCAAAGAAGAAGAGATGGTCGAAGAAATAACCGCAATGGAAGAGATGAAATAAGAACAAGAGATGCTCCAAGTGACCATGGAGAAGATTGTCATCCTCAAAAGAAGTCAAAATTATCCAGGTATGAAAGTAATGTTGCAAATCAATCTGAATATATTCTTATTTCTGCCCTTACTAGTTCATCTCCTCCGGATTCGTGGGATAGTTGGTTAGTTGATAGTGGGGACACTCATCACTTCTCTGGTTATAAGGAAGTTCTCTCTAATTTGGTAGGAGGGGGTCAAATTTGAAAATCATTCTTGGAGACACCTCCACTCATCCCGTTAAAGTTTTTGGGTTCGTCAAATTTCATTTGAACTCTAGGGAATCTATTTTTCTACATGATGTAATGTATGTGCCTGGGTTGAAGAATAATTTGGTATCAATACCTACTTTGGAAGATAAAGGGATGAGGATTTCCTTCATCAAGGGAAAGGTTATTACTTGGACTGTTGGATCACCTATGAAAGATGCATTCACATTGGGATCCAGATATGAAGGACTCTATAGGGTCACTAGAAGAACACTACTAGCATTGGTTCATAATACTAATCATCTAAGCGAATTATGGCACTGAAGATTGGCTCATCTACATTATGATGCTCTTATGAAATTGGATATATTAGTCTCAGGATTCCAAAGGTTCAAGCCCAACATGAAGGAGTATGTCTAGGTTGTGCAAGTTTAAAGAAGACAAGGGGAGCATTCCCCTCTAGTGAGAAAAAGACAAATGACATCCCCCATCTCATTCATTCTGATATATGTGGTCTGATGCTCGTGCAATATATTGGTGGCCATCTCTACTACATCACATTCATTGATGACTTTTCAAGGAAGTCATGGATATACTATTTGAAGCATAAGGATGAAGCTTTTGAAACATTCAGGGAGTTCAAAGCATTGGTTGAAAATAAAATATGAAAAAGGATAAAAATATTTAGGTGTGATAATGGCAGAGAATACATTTCAAATGAGTAAATTGACTTTTTCAAGAAGGAATGTGTCAAGAAGGAAACAATTGTACCATATAATCTCGAACAAAATGGTCTAGCTGAAATGAATAATAGGTCTATAGTAGAAGCCACCTGAGTGATTCTCCATCATCAAAAGTTGCCTAAGTTCCTTTGGGCCGAAGCTTCACATGTTGCAGTATATGTTCAAAAGAGGGTGCCTCATCAAGCTTTGGAAAACAAGACCCCCGAAGAAGTGTTTATAGGTTTCAAGTCTAACATTGGTCATCTCCACATATTTGGATGTCTTGAGGATTTCCATGTGCCAAAGGAAAAAAGGAATAAATTGGAAGCTACAGGAAGAAAAATGTACATTTTTTGGATATTGTGAAAACTCTAAAGCATTTAGAATATAAATTCCTGGTCAAAGGAAGGTTGAAATTAGTAGGGATGTTACATTCGATGAAGATGCCACTCTTTGAAAAGAAAGGGACCTTCCTCCACATCCTCCTCTTGAGAAGAATGATGATATGGATACTCTAGATGGTCCTTCCATACCCGAGTCTGAGATTGATATTGTTGATGATCCCATGGAGCCTATGGATCCCTTAGATCCTCCTCCAAGTGATCATCCTACTAGGAAGATACCACTTTGGCTACATGATACTCTACAGGATGCTGAGAAACATGTTTTTGATCGAAGATCATTTAGAGAAAGGAAGCAACCATGCAGGTACCAGGGATATGTTATATCCATGAGTACTATGATTCAAGTTAAACCTTTCACATTCAAATAATCCGTAAAAGAAAAAGTTTGGAAAGATGCTATGGATGAATAATATGAATCAATTATGAAGAATGATGTATGGGATGCTGTGCCGAGACCAAAGGGGAAATCTGTGGTGACTTCAAAGTGGCTATTCAAGATCAAGCATGGAGTTGATGGTAGCATTGAAAAATACAAGACAAGGTTCATGGCGCGAGGTTTCTCCCAGAAAGAGAGAGAATATTATGATGATATATTTGCACCTGTGGCTCAATATACAACCATTCGATTGATAATTTCCTTTGCCGCAAGTCAAGGATGGACCCTTCACTAGATGGATATGAAGATTGAATTCCTCCATGGCATGTTATAAGAAGAAGTGTATGTTGAGCAACCATAGGGATTGAAGAAGAATATCGAAAGACACATGTTTGCAGATTAAATAAGGAATTGTATGGTTTGAAGCAAGCCCCTAGAGCATGGTACACCTGCATAGATAGTTATCTGGTGAAGCTGGGATTCACAAGAAACAATGTCAATCCCAACCTCTACTTCAAGGTAGTCCAAGGTATGCCACTAATTTTGGTTTTATATGTTGACGATCTATTTTTGACAGGTAGTGAGCCTATGATAATTGAGTGTAAGAGAGAGCTAGCCTTTGAATTCAAGATGAAGGACCTTGGACTCATGAACTAATTTCTAGGCCTTGAGTTGTGTCAAAGGCCCGAAGAGATTTTTCTTTCACAAGGAAAATATGTTGTGAAGCCACACCGATGAAAATGAACTTGTTGACGATGCTGGACCTGCCAACATTCAGGGGATCACCCTGGTATGAAGTCCCAACTAGACCTCACACCGTTTGGTGTGGGAGTCCCATTCGGTATCATGCCTGGTTTCCATTGTCTTAAGGATTTGCCTCAACTCTTGCTTGTCAGCACAAGAGAGTGGTTCGCTTTGTCTTCGAGAAGTGAGGTTCGCGTGCCTGGTGAGTGTAAGTGTACTTGTGTCAATGGTTCTTTCACTGTGAGGGTAAAAGGTGAAGGTAAGTTCAAGGTTGAAAGGGATCAGTCCCAACTCAGCTAGAAACACACAACACAAAGGACATACATAGCTTCCTGCGGAGCAGTCCACTCGGATGCAACAGTCACAACATATAAGGTAAGATAACACGTACAGCATTCACGGATCAGTCCGAGACTAGTGCAACGATTGTTAGAGTAAGGTTCATGTGAAAGGTTTGTCTGATGTCAAGCAAAGCAGTCGACACAGACATGACATCATTAACATTATATACAACACATTTCCATGAATAGATTATGCGTTACAATAAATGAATCAATTCAGATATAGAACACATGGTTAAAGAAACATGCATTACAAGTGTTAAAGATCAGTCTTACAAAAAATACAATACATGTGTGAAAACGTGATGGCCTATTGGCAGGATTCTAAATTAAGCGAAAGTTCCAAGACACATCGTTACACCATACATCACTAACCCCGTCAGCGGGGCATTGGAGCCACCACTTAGTCCTCAAAGAAAAGATTACAGACTCTCTTGGCTATGTGGGAGGAGCTGAGGTGAAAAGTCCACTCATGTAAAAATGAGGGGGGTATTTATAGCCAAGGGTGAAACTGACCCTTGTGGTTGCTCGGCTACCCTCATGACTGTTCAACTTCCATGAATTTCCAACTTACATGACTCTATGTTCAACAAGACTTCCACGTTACATCATATTGTTTGACATCAAGCCCATAGTGGAGATGTGGGAAACATGACTCATGACTTGACTTGACATGACTTGACATGACAATTTCGGTACATTCGTGCTGTTTTTGGAGTGCATGTCGAGGTAGAGTGTTGCTGCGTGATGGATGTCTTCATGGTGTACCATAGCTTCACCTCTGCATGACAAAGTGCTCGAAGTCTTCGATGGTCCTTGGTTCGCTTGATGAAACTCGAGCATGTTGTTCCTTGCTTTCATGTTGGAAGGATTGACAGGTTCACTTGTTTGCGAAGGTGCATGTTCATCGCATTCGTCTGTTTCACATGCTTCATTTGTTCGTCTGTTGGTGAACCTATCCATCTGCATGTGCTCCCTTCGTTCATCTCGTTCATCGTCTTTACATGTTTGTGGGTGTACCTGTACCTGTAGTCACTCATGATGAGACAACATCAAATCCAAAACCTCCTAGTCTACCATGACATATGATCATTCAAATGCGGGTGACTGGGAGAGGCAGCAGAGCTGTGATGCAGGATGATGGCTCTGGGCAACTTCTGATGAAAACTATACAAGATTCACTGAGAGATGGAGATAGGCGATCTAAGTCGACAATGAAGGCAAGGCAGGCATGCTCTGTGCATTTTCTAGAACGAACGGTCAGCAGGGGTTAAACAACCAAATTTTCTCAATTTTCCAGAGGAACAGGTCGAGATGAATGAGTCGCCAACAAGTAGGGATTGCGTAATTTTTCCAGAGAACTGCCTGGGAGACTGGCAGCCAGATATGCACAATTCCCAGAGGGAACTGCTAGTTGGATGTTGGGGTCACTGGCAGCCAGACTTGTGCCATTCCCAGAGGGAACTGCCAGTTGGCTGTTGGGGTCACTGGTAGGAAGACTTGCGCGATTCCCAAAGGGAACTGCCAGTTAGCTTCTCAGTCATTGGCAACAAAAACTACGCAATTCTTGGAGGGAATAGGCAATCTATTGTTGGGAGTTGCTGGATGGGAAAACTACATTAAGGCCGGGAGGCCGGCTTGTTGATCATCTCTGTGCAATTAATGAGCTACGCTAACTGATGGGCAGCGGGAGGCCTTCTCATGAGCACTGTGCAATTTCTGATATGAACAACCGGTCGATTCCCCGAGGGGCCAGCATGAGTGCTGATTGAATTGCTTGCAGGAAACACAGCTTGAAAGAACTAGCTTGGTGCCTATGTGTTGTTATGGTTGATAGTCGATCAAGTTGAAAGCAGGGTGATGGTCTAGCTGTCAGAACTTCAAGAAAAATGACTAGTGTGTGAATAGTCGAAAGATGCATAGGTGATCTTATGGAAACACACTCGCATGACTTGACGATGAAACGACCAAACCATCCAGACACACATGTTCAACATGACTGACCGATGGTGCAAGTGACAAGCGCGACACTTGTGATTGATCGGTCATGATTGAGACGACTCTTGCACGACAGTGAATATGCCTCCTTGTGTGAGTGCGACAGGTGCCTTCATGGCGAACACAACAAACACATATGAAGCAAAGACTTCGAGCATAACCAGAAAACAGTGGCAAGCATGACTTAGACATCAACATGTAGAGACTTGAGTGCAATAAACAAGCAAGGTGAATGTAAAGATTCACACGATTTCACAGAGTGAACCCGAGTATGTGTAGTCATCAAGTGAAACTCTCCAAGGGAGGCTCCGAAATCGGTGCAAGCCAAAATTTTGGAGGGTGGTCATAGCTGCTACAATAGAACTTCAAGAAGTTATGTGGAGAAGCTGCAGGACCCGATTTGGCGAATCCATCCGAGTATAGACAATTTTTTGGGGCTCTTATGTTCCTTGTGAACACCCATCGAAACATATGTTATGAAGTGAACACATTGAGTCAATTCATGATCAAGCCTCTCCATGCACCTTGGACTGCTGCTAAACACATTTTGAGATATTTGCATGGGATGATCATGCTTGGTATGAGATATTCTACTGGAGATGTTATACTTCATGGATACATCGATGCTGACTGGGAAGGAAATGTTATCGATGAGAAAAGTACATATGGATGTTGTTTTAGTCTTAGATCTACCATGATATCTTGGATGAGAAGCAAGAAGGAGTCAGTAGCTTTGAGTACCACTGAGGCATAGTATATTTCCACTAACATGGCTAACTACCAAGCAGTTTGGTTGAGGAAGCTCTTTGGAGAGATATTTGAGCAGGTCCTAGACACTATAGTGACATATTGCAACAACAAGAGTGGGATCTGTCTTGCAGAGAATCCTGTATTTCATGATAAGTCCAAGCAAATAGAGATTCAATATCACTTTATTCAAGACATGGTACAATGAGGAGTTGTTTGTGTCCATCACATATCTACAAATGAGTAGATTGTTGATATTCTCACCAAGGATCTGTCGAAAGGAAATTGATTGGTCTTCAAAGAGAAGCTTGGACTAATGGATGTGACCCCTCCTGATAAGAGGCTTCACTGATCAAGGACACTGAGCCAAATCTTCCCACCTTTTTGAGCTCCCAGGGTGATAAATTGAGATAGAGGGATCTTGGGATTGAGGGATCTCTAACCAATAGGATTTCACCCCTATATGTTACCCATATGGTTGGAGTAGTAGCTCACCCTATCTTGGTACTTATAGAGTATACCCCAATTGGAATCATATCTACAAGTTGGGCTTTTTGGAATTGTCCCTCCCCGTATGGCCAATGGGTTGAGGAGGCATGTGATCCTCACTTCTTGGTAAGTTTGGTATCTCGTCCAAGCTCAAATTATGATGCAGGGTTTCTACCGCATGACTCTTGAGGGTCATTGTTGGGATTATCAGTAGGAAATAGGATGGGTTGAGTAGTAGCTCCCCTATATCACCTATTGCTCTATATGGGGTCGTAGTATTAGCCCCCAAATGAGATTCCAAGTTGAGTAGTAGCTCCTCGATGAGATGTGCTCTCCGATGAGATAGAGGATAATAGATTTTTTTCCCCGATGATTCTTCTTCTTTAGATTCGAGAATGTTTCAGTAGATAGAGTTGAGCAGAGATGGTACATATGATGACAAGATGACATATTGATCGTGGACAGATTTTGACAGATCGAATCCTCCCTAGTTGAGAGGGAGTGTTAAAATATGAAACTACGGTAAAATTCCACCTTGGACAACTAATATGGTGTATATGATGATGGTATTGAGTTTCTATTTTTGAGAGGAGCAAAATCTACCTAAAGATTACCTCATTTGGACAAGCAGAAGTTGGATTTTGAATATTTGTACCCACACATGCACATTTGGACAGGTTGACCTCAACATCAAATGGACATTATTGGACATCCATAAAATCCTATAAATAAAAGTGACCAAAAGCTCCTTTGGACACCAACCAAGCATCTTATTCTCTTATTTCTAAATTGGCTTGCATAGGTTCGACAGAGTAAGCGCACACATGGTCCGAAGTTTTAGGTCTGTGACTCGTACAAATTAGGGTTTATGTTTTCTGGTCACTCGCATCTCACTGGGATAAATCAACCACGTGCACATGATTACAAATTCCAAGAGAGAGACTGGGAGGCTATAGTCTGTCACATGTCAACCTGAGGGGAGCGATTGGGGTTTTGAGCTAGGGTTTCACATTTGACTAAAATTGACCACAATTAACCAAAAACTAAAGGGTTTCTCTCTATACCACAGCGACTATGGAAGTATATTTCGGATTTGTATTGGGTTAGTTTACTGGATGATATTATATTGGGCTCATTGTACTCTCTGCTGAACATTTTATGACAATCTAATAAAAATATAATTTCAAAGGGTTTTCCCCCTTGTGGGGTTTTTCCCTGGTCTTTGACCAAACCTGGTGTCTCTTGTTGATGTGTTGATTGTGTCCTTTGTCATTGCATTTCTTTCTCTTTCTTCAATTACTATTGATGAATGGAAAGACTAATTGTAATTGGAAATATTGCTAATTGAAGTGTGGAATTGGGCTAAAGTAATTGATATAACATAGAAAAATATGAAAACTTAACAACATTTACAACCAGGATTTGATATGCAACTTGTGTAGTGGCTTGATTTGGCATTGTGATTGAGCAGAGACAGGTTTGGTGAAAAGTGTTTGAAGTACGATAGTAAACAGTTAGATTGAGAAGTGTGGAACAGTGAAGCTGCTTGGACTTATCGGTGAGATATATACTAAATAGAGCAACAAAACCTTCATTACAATTTTCTTTATATTGATTTAGAGCACAGGGGGATCCAGCTTGAAAATTATGAAAGATGGTTCGTTGACTGATCAAGGTGGAAGGGTGGTGCAAGTTTGGAGAGTGGAGTCTCCTTCAGGTTATAGCCTAATAATACTTCAGGGCGATAGGATGGTGTTAGGGTAGGTTGGACCCTGTAATAGGGCATTGGAGAGTCCTTTCAATGGGAGATGGTAAAGCACAGGGCGTTGGAGTGCTCGTCCAGTTGCAATTGGTACATAGGGTGTTGAAACATCCATTAGCTTGGAGCCTGATATATAGGGAATTGGAGAGTCCTCCTAGTTGCAATTGGGAAACAAGGTGTTGGAGCATCATATAGGTTGGAGCCTGTAAATATGGGGGTTGGAAGCTCCTTTAGTAGGAGCTAAAAACTTGATGGAATTATTTTTGAAAGACAAATATTAAGAAGTGTTCAATGGTTTTTGACCTAGAGGGGGTTTTCCACCTAAAAATCTTCGTGTCTATTGTCTTTATTACTGCACATTGTTAAATGGTGTTGTTGACTATTTATGTTGATGGAACGTTAAAGATAATTAATGCTATAAAAGATTAAAAATAATAATTTATAAGAAATACTTATTCACCCCCCTCCCAGTTATTTTCCAACAATTACCCATTTAATTTTAAATACAAGAAAAATTATTAAAAATTAATTAGTAACTAAAAATTTAAAAATTAAAGAAAATTAATTAAAAAATCAAAAGCATAAATTAAAATAGGAAATGAAAATTAATTAAATTAAAAACTGAAAATAAAAAAACCAACATTTGTGTATTTTTGGGACCCACATTCTTATTGTTTCTAGCATATTTAGTAGCTAGAAATCATGCCCATCCAACCACACTATAGTATTCCCATTTGGCCACTCCCCTTCCTTTCCACCCCCCTCTTCCCATTGCCCTCATACCCACAAAACTACTAGTAAGGTACAAACTTACTACTAGTTGCAAGGGTATGAGGATGGTGGCAGGAGAGACATAGCAACAAGTGGGTGGAGGGGGATACAAAGTGCACAAGAGGCTAGGAGTGTGGATGGGTAAGCATGGGGTGGGGTTGTGTAAAAGAAAATAACCTTTTGATTTTTTAATTTTAATTTTTACCTTTTATTTTTAAAATTATCATTATTTTATATTATTTTAATGTGGTTTTATATGATTTTTTCATTTGCATTGTTTATTTATTTTTTAATTAATTAAATTAAATTAATTATTATTATTATGTTTAAATTTTAAATTCTATTTTGACTATTAGACTATTGAATGTAGAACATGGTATGCCAACCTTTCTCTTATACCTTCAAAAATGAAGCTTCAACTTAGTACTTCAATTTATTAGCTATATTAATAATAAATTGAGATAATTTCAGAAGTTTTTTTTGGATAAATATGGGGAAGAGATCACTACAAGGGCACTTATGGTTGAACTATTTTTATTGGTAATGGGTTCAAAAAGAAATTTAATGACTTTAAATAAAGGTTTACCACGCTAAAAAATAAGTTCAAAGTAATACAAAACTGATATAAGAACTTCACAATGAAATTTATACTAATTCCTCACTAGCTCTTGTTTCCATAATCATTAAACAAGCTAGAAATATTACATTAGTTCACAATTTTAAGGAATCTAAGAAGGTTGAGTTTGATATGGAGCATAAAAAAACCATGCTTCATTTACCAAAAAGGAAAATGTTCAACCTAGGAAAATGATATCTTGCTTAGACCTCAATAGAAACCAACCTCTTTCATCTTGCTTAGACCTCAATATAAACCAATCTCAGAAGAGAAAGAGAGATTCAATGAGTTATAAAACCTTCAACGTATGGTTAAACATCTAACTATGAAATCATATATATCAAAAATAACTATGGATATAATATAGTTAAGGACCTCAAGAAGATCAACACAAACATTATTAATGAAATTAATAATGAAACAAAGTCATCAACGATCATGAAAAATATCACAAAAAAAAACCAATAATTTTCAAAATGTGATGGTAAATGCTACTCTCTTAGGTAAAAATTCCAAGTCTTAGGCTACCTTTCTTATTAACTTTTGTGATCTACTGTCCAAAAGTACACAACTACTTGATAGATTTTGGGGCTTCATCTAATATAATCTCTTATATAGTATCTACTCACATTATTCAATTACATAGGTTAGAGAAGTCACATGAGAACTTAAGGATATCTTAATATGTATAGCTTCAAATTTAAAGTTCATCAAATCATTGAAATTATCATGGTCGACATTCTTATAGATTATTGTTTAATTCTTAGAAAATATTGGCCTTATTCGTTTATGTTTATTTTTGTTTATTTTTGTATAAGGAGAAATGATAGCCCTTTCACGTCACTGAGGAGGCCCAAGGTTGAGTTGGAGGGACTGCACCTATACTCTTTGTTGAAGAATCAAGGGAAATTAGGTGTAGTGTGATTCGTCTTGACTTGATAACAATTTGTGGAGTCTTTTTACAATTTGTCTTGTTAGCTTAATCTTCTTCTTATTATTATTAATGCATGTGTGTGTACTTCATCAAACTGCTATAAAAAACATAAGAAAAATAACACAAGATGTTGGCTCCCTGCCAGGGCCAAAACCTCTCTTCTCTTGAGAGGAAAACCCTTCGGTAAATTTCTCTTATTGAAGCTTCTTATTGATTAATGCCAAACCCTAGACCCTTGACAAGAATATCCTCCAAGCACAAGTCAAGTCCTTCCTCCTTTCTACACTTTGTTTTCTAGATACTTTGTCCTTCATCTTCTAGCACTTTGTTCTTCTTTTAACTGTTGGTAGACCTTGTTGCACTTGCTCTAGAAGAGACACCTTTGATGAGACCCTTTCCTTGTGATGATCACTTCCTTCTTATTGACCAAATGAGCTCCCTCTTCAAGGTGTAGGTGCAGACTTGATATGACTGTCTTTCAGCCCTAAATTCTCACGCATGTAGGAGGTTTACTAGATGTCATGGGCTCTTTTCTCCTTCACTTGAGTGCCCTTCTTCTTTGCTTGAGTAGGAGGCCTTATAGGCCTAGTTTACTAGCCCAAATAGTGATATATGTCAACTATGAGTTACTGCTGTTATGACCACAGGAAACCTTCCTTTTCCTCGCACGTGTGACTGCAGCTTACCCTAGAAACAACCCTTTAAAGTTCGGTGTTCTTACTTCCTTCTTTGCTGCACTAGAGGCTCCCTTTCTCGTCTCTTTTTCGCCCTTTACTCATTCCTTCAATTTGCTGATTTTAGAGGTAGATTGTGTTATATTTAGAGGAGTGAACAACCTCTATATATAGAGGATTGTCCCTCCTTAATGGTCGACTTGAGTCCGAATAGAGGACAATAGGCCAACTTGACTTCCTTTGCATCGTTTTTTTCTCCTTTGATAATGTTGTTGCATGGAGAGGACTCTGACTCTGCTTGGAGGGATATGATTTGACTCTTATACAAACATATATATGGTATAACATGCCCTTAAGGTTTTCAACATTTTATTTTGACTCTTTGACTCACCTATAGCACTTTAACATGTGCTAGACCTTTTTCAATGAGTAAGAAACTCATTGACATATATAATAAAAATAATATTTATTTTCTTGAATAAATACAAATATCAAAAGTACATTTATGAAGACTGAACCTAGTTACATTTCCTTCAACACTCTTGAGCCTAATACAACCAAGGTGGATTAAACAAGTTTCGAAATTGGGCTAGAGCCTAAATATTGGTCAACAAACACTTTCTAGTATGGAACATCCATTTTTCAGCCTAGTCTGACAAGCTTAGAGATTAGTCCTATTACCAAACAAACTAGAAATCTCTCGAAGGTCCTTATGAGATAGGAGTTGACTATCACCTTGTCATAAGTCCCCACTCTTTAGGCCAATTATTCCAATTTAAGCCAAGGGAGGCTTCCCTATAGTAAAATATCCTCGAACACGAGTTAGTATACCGACTCGTATTAATACTTATTGGGTGTGTTGATTCTTTAGCTATTCCGACGACTATAGAAAAATCTAAGAAGACATTCATTGAGGATGAAGTCCTCCCACTTCAGACTATTTGGATGGTCTCCAATAGTCTGAAGGGGTATTCCATGTCCTTTATGTCTGAACTAATATTCAATCTTACCTTTATAAATGAATAGTTTTATGATGAAACGTAAAAACGATATAAATTTTGAGATTTTCAGTGTACGAAACTCGTTCGCTTAATGAGATCCCAAGTTATGAAAAAATACAAGAGGCATTCTAAAATATGGCATATTGACACATCAAATATTAACACATAGAATATAAGAACAAAATATATCCAACACAAAAGTAAAGAAGGAAAGTTTATAAAGAAAAATATGAATTGAAGTTAGTCAAAGATATGGTAATCATCTATGGGAATCTAACAGAGCACCTGACATCAAGTGTCATTTAACTGTAACCTAACTCCTTAGATAGCTTAAATGAATTCAAAAATCAACTTGATAATACGATACATGTAATTGACAGACCCACATTAAGTTAAGCGTCAAATTGAGCTCAAGTCGTCAATTTAACATCAACATAGAAATAAAGGTTGAACAAAACACTATCAAAATAATGTTATATTCTAAAAAACAAACAAAGAATCAAGTATTTGATTTATCAAAGAAAATATTGTGAACAAAATATCAAAGTACTATAATACTAAACAAGATATCTAGTTCAATTAATGGTGAACCACTTAAACAATCGCTCAAGTCGAACTGGATAATTCATTGTTACTTCTTTAATAGTAAAGAACAATAATCATAACACATAAAATAACTAAAAGCATGCCATTACTCAGGTTGCATAAATAAAATTCAACACAACATGAGATCAGGTTGGTGCAACAGGTGTAGTTAGAACTTCTAAAAATGTCTCCTAATTCACCCAAAATAGACCCCCTCATAATGAGAAACATGGTCATTCATAAGAATTTAACATAACTATAATAAAAATAATTGTCTTTAAAATAAATAATTGTTTAATTTAAATAACTAAACACAACATTCTTTTATGAGCGCTTTCCCCTTTTACGTATTGCTTAGACACCTTATTTGACTTCCTTGACATGGCAGCTGGTGATATGACTTGGGATCCCCTCGTTTTTAGTTTAGGGAATAAAATTATGTCGAAATTTGATTCTTCCCATTCTTCGAGGTCCTGGGTGATAGAAAACATAGGAGGAACGACCTCCATAGTAGAAGCATCTTTCTCCAAGACTATGTGTAAATTCAAATGCTTCTTAAATTTAGTAGTATTATACCAATCTACGGGTGACAACCATGGTACCTTTTTATAGTTAGTGTCTGCCACAATTAACTGGGATTTGAGTTGTTACCGGGTTGTGGGAAGATTTTGTATTAATTTATCCAACACATTAGATATATTAAAGTCCCTGTACAAATCATTTACCACCAACTGAGATGAAATGTCCTCTTCGCTGGTGACTACAAGGCACCCTAGATCTTGTTGAGTAGCTTTTAATTTTTATTGAAAATTTTCTACTGTTGTTAACCAATTCTTGCTTCCCTAAAACAAAGGGATGTCAAACCTTTCTAGATAGTTCAATGTGGTCCTAAAGTCACCGATAATCTTCATGGATTTTTGAAATTCAGCTTTCATTTTTAAGAGACACTCCACTTTCCCTTTATCATAAAAGGGAGTAGATGCAATTGTCTCGAGTGGGTAAGCACATGTATGCAAGTGTCTCATCTTCGAGCGAGTTTTAAAATTCGATGAGCTTGTTGACATCCTTTAACCTTTCTTCGAGCAGAGGGGTGAAGATTTTAGCATCAATAGTAGCATTTTTCATTACCACCTTTTCACAGTCTAGTAAGATCATGTCATATATCATGACATATGACATGAATGTTGAAACCTTTTGATTGATCTGCCTCCATATTTATCCTTTAGCTTCAATTAGGACCTGTTTGCAGGTTGATGTGATTTTAATGATTTCTTGAAGGGATGTAATCTCACTAATTTTTTCTTTTAAGGTGATTTGTATTTGCCCAATTATTTCAACCTTTCTTTCTACTTGCGAGCCCACTTCCTTTCAACTTGTTCTTTTTCAAGATCTAATTCATTTATCCTTTGTTCTAGTTGTGAAGACGTAAACTCTGAAAGCTCTAAGCTATCTACATGTGTTGCTTTTGGTGTATTTTTTCCAGATCCTTATCTATGGCATCTTTATATTCTTCAATCATAATCAAATATCTCCTCTCTTTCTCTTAAAATTACTTTATGAAATTATTTACTTGGTATATTTTTTTTTTAAGTTCATCATCCTTCAACTTAAGGGACTTTTGCATCTCCTATTATTGATTCTCAATTTATTCATTCTTTTTGAAGGAAATATTAGGGTGTTTGCATCATGATCAAGAATTTTAGCTATTTCCCTTAGGATTTTTATCTCTTTTTCTTTCTCCTCTAACAAATTCTTTATAGAGGTTCCATATTAAGGTTTCCCTAACTGCTTGACTATTTTATCCCCGAGTTCCTTGATTCTATTAGCTTTGGCTCTTAAGGCAACTCGTGCATTATATAGCTTCTCTAAGACATTTTCAACCATAGCTTGCAATTTTATTTTACTGGAAGTTGAATCTAACAACCTTCTGGCTACAACTTCACTAGTTTTTCTATGCCAATTCAACATGTCTGATTCATATAATTTACCCAGATTAATGGCCAAAGAGGATGCTCCAAAGCCCGACAATTTTTTGTTATCATCAAGTTTTGGTTGCACTACAGTGACATTAAGAGTATTTGCTTCAAAGTTAGCAAAAGAGATAAATATTGGACCAGCTGTTGTGACAATTTCCCCAAGCACAACCTTTTCTACCATTTTTTCTTGTTGAGGCAATAACATTAACTCCTTACCCAAATTTTCTAGAACTCTCTCTTTGATGAAACTATGATTTATTGCCAATGCTTGTTCTCTAGAATATTTTGGTTGTGCTTCATCAATAGTTTGTTTTATCTACTCAGTTAACTATTTTGTTTCTTTCTCAAAAGCTTAAATGTCAATATATTTATCTTCCTTTGCTTTGACAACTCGTTTTACCTCTTCCAGCTACAATGAGTTTGATTTTATTTTCATAACATTTATGAGTGATACTACAAAAGGTTGGGAAGGTTATACATCTATGGTTTGAATTGTTGTTGGAACAACGACTTGATTTAATCTTTCATCCCTGCACATTTCCTTTTTACCTTGTCATGTGGTCACCTGCATAATTTTTTTTTCCTTGCTATTCTGAGGCAGAGGCCCAACTGTTATCCCCTTTTTCAATTTCCATTCTAGTCTCATGAATATAATTAGACAGACTAACTTACTTCTTTAAGCCATATATGATTCCATGAGGGTTGTATTTCCAACAAACATCTTGCATTAGACCAAAGGAGAGCATCTATTTTCAATAATATCAATTTTTTTTTTTATGCCTAACAATCATAGCAAAAATTACACATTGAAACCTAAAAAGTTCCTTCTTGTTCTTTGAAAGAAAATGAAATTCATTGACAATAAGTCTTTGCCTCAATACCTCATGAGAATATATTAGAGTGACAAAATTTGGAAGGTAGTAAGGTTCCTGTAGGGACCTTCCATATGATGACGATTTTTATTTTAATTTTAATTTACAATTCAAAGTAGCAATCAAATTCCCACTAAAAATTTACATCACTACTGAAAACACATGAATTTTATACGCATACATCAATAGTCATAATTTTCAATTCAACCAGCATGAAATTCACATTTACAATGTGGTCATTATAAATACATCAATAATCATATAACAAAAATTATGAATACACAATGTACCATTTACCAAGGAGTGGATTTGTTATTTCTTGGCCTTGTTGTTGCTTGCATTCCCTTGCTTCCCTTCACATCCACATGTAAAGAATAATGCATCCCGAACAAACATTGGTGACCCACCAATTTACCTCCCAACCTACTCCTTGGGTACTCTTCTTTCTCGTGGACCCCCCAGCTGCAATGGGGATGCACAATAGAGGAAGAAAACTAGATGATGGAGAAGAGCACTCTTGGCTCAAGTGTCCCCTCTCTAATGTACTCCACCTCATAAAATTCACTATATTTTAGTAGTCACTCACAATAGAATTATCTCCTCCATCCCAAAATAGGGAAAAAATGTCCCTTCTCCCATAGCTTTCCCCTCCTTTTATAGGAGGCTTCATAGGTGACACTTGGCACTTGATGCATACCTAATTACTTTTATTAATCAAAAAGTTTGATTATTCACCCACCCATGTGTCACCCTCTCACCAAAGTCTCTCCAGAATTATTTAAAATATTTTAATTTCAAAATAATATTTTTCTTCACCCCAACATGACTCCCTATTTCTTCTCCTAACTGTCTCATGATCCTCCTTTTCTACTCCTTAATTTGTGTTCATTACTGAAGTCAAATGAAAACTCTGAGATTTGGTCCCCCAACTACCTCCTAATTTAACTCAAATAATTTTCCTCTTAGATGGAGATTCTTGTGTTGGCTCTTGCCACTTTGGAGGTTCTCTAAATTTTCTCTAATTTAATTTATAAATATTTATTTTTATTCACCACCCTCTTTTCTTAATAAGGTTAAACTATTTTAGGATTAATCTTTCTAATTAACTCTATGTCCCTTTTCTTCCCTTTTGCCTATTAAAACACGTATCCACATTATCTACCTAAAATTTCCAAATGAGGTCTGAGGGGTAGAGTTCTCAAGTAGTCCAATCTTTTTTTTTTTTATTTCTTCCTATTCTCCCTTTACCCCAAGTTTTATTCTTAATTAGATAACTTGGTTTTAAAACTTCATTTACTACATTACGTGAATTAGTATGATTATCATATCTTAATTATATATAAGTAGTTTCTTTATGCTGCTTAGTGTGCCAAGTTAGTCGTGCCCTTCAAGAACTTCTCTTCAAATTTCTAAGGGTGCCACGACAATCAGTTTATTCTTGATGCCAAGGGTGCCAAGTCAGTTGTGCCTTCAAGAACTTCCCTTGAAGTTCCAAGGGTGCCATGTTGCTTTCCCTTCAAGCATGTAGTGTCTACGAGGGGAAAAACTAGGTGCAACTTTGGAGATTGCTATCCTATCCTACGTCGCTCGCTGTAGTGAGACTAATGGTGATAGGGATCAAGGCATCTGCCTTGATGTGCGCCGCCCAGTAAAATCCTCATGAGCGACCCAATCCAGGGTCTACCCCCATGACATCGTGATCTTCAAGGCGAAGGTATCCTAACACCTTCCAACCCAAGTCATGATAGGAGTGCTAGTGGGTGAAATCACAGACATTGTCACACCCCTCCCATGAAGTTCTATCTATCTGTACACTCCCATCACTTGACACCCATGTGTGATTCATTCGACAAAGTGACTAACCTATACCTGCAACCGCTAATATGCCATTATAAATCATACTAGAATATTAAATTGAACTTTAAATTTTGAGACAATAATATGAATTCAATGTAGTCGACTCATCACAATGTAATCGACTCATCACAATGTAATCGACTCATCACATGCAATTGCATTCGGGTGGTCCCCTGCCACACTCAGTAATCATCAATGACATTTTTTCATAATGTTAATCACCGATATAATAGTGTATGATAAATTATCAATGTGACATAGTCATCAACATGATCATTAAATGTAAGCAAGAAACTAAGATAAACAAGACAACATAACGAATCAATCACATGATTAGACATAGTCATCAATAGGTCCATCACAACTTGGCATGCCACAATTATTTTCACATCCACTAATATTAAAATTCAAATATCCGGATCCTCAACTTTAGGTCCTTCAAGAATAATGTTTGCTCCCAGAGGCTATCTCTAGGCAAATGTAATAGCAAGGTCAGTCCACCAGAGTAGGGCACTACGATGCGCATGTGTTCTAAGGTGGTTTCCTGCCATGCACAAACAACTATTAGTAACATCTAATCACAAATAAGTCATCAAAATATAAACATGATAAAACATTGTTGAAATGTTCATTGGCGACATAACACAAATTTAATTTGAAATAATTACATCACTAACCATCACCACAATAACATTAACCAGATCATCAAACCCTATTGTCCTCAAGAATAAATTATATGTCATAATTTAATCTCAAAGTTAAAATAATATCTATCAAAGGTGAATTAGAGAAGGGCACTACATACACCCCCTCTTAAATCTATATTTTGTCCCAATGTCTCAAATAGGTAAGGATACCATTGTCATAGCTTAGTTGCAATCCTTCTTAAAATGGATCATAAATATTTTCTCTAACCATAAGTTTTATAATAATAATGACAAACCTATTGATTACAATGATTTAATATACTTCACTCACAAATTATTCCTTAAGTACCATTCTCTTTCACTTAAATATTACTAAGAGAATGGTTTGTTCTAATCTATCACAAATGGGTATGTGAGAGATGTTGAGGTATTTCTTTCATTCTTCTAGTAATTAGTACCTTCTAGAAATATCATGGTCCAACAATTCTTAGACTCTTAACACCTGAGTCATTTTTATTGTTTTATAGAGACAATAATTCCAACCCTAGGATAAAGAGATGAAGACTTAGATGTCTGGATGTAATATTATGGTACTCATGGGCCTAAGTAATGGATTTCATCATTTACTCAAGATTATACTATGAGATATTCATAATAATGTCTAGGTGAACTAAATACAACTCTGTCATGAACAATATGAAACTATTATTATTTTATCATACGATATAGTGAAATGTCATGTCTTAGATTTTGGTTGATATATCAACATCTATCAAAGTATTTACATCAGGTTCTTTTTCCTATTCATCATTAATTTTATCTAATACGAAATTTAACATTCCTCCAATGTCACCCTGCATTGAAGTGTTTGTAACACATTGTTCATTCCTTTCAACATTATGGGATCCACCAATAGGTCCCTAGGTGTTCCAAATTGCTTGTGATGGCTAAGATTTCCCAATACCACTACACCATGAGCCATATTATTTTATGGTAAAGGGTATGATCATATGAGATAGACTAATTGGGCGAATAATCATGCACAAGACAACATACCTATGGCCTACCTTTGACATAATATTTAATAGAACTATATAACTAGTAATCACCTAATACAAGAAAAAGAAGTAAAATTTCATCTAAGATCTCTCAAGATGAAGGGGTGAAGCAAGATTGCAATGGTTCTAGCCATTATTTTGTCCCATATCTGGAAGGAAACTTTGACCCTTAATATTTCCCGTTTAATTTTAGGTGTATGATTCATCCTAGAGAGAGTCGCCTCCAAGTAAAACTTGGGCTGACATAGTTTCCATCCATATTCTTAGGTCGCTATACTCTGTTTCCATGTGCTCTAGACTCAAGAATGGTTCCAAGATGATATCTTGCAAGCAATTTATTGATATTGGATTCCTCATTGAGTGACTCCCATGATGCATTGACTCTTAGAAATTACATAAATGATCTTGACTCCCCTTCAAAGAGAGAAATGTTTGCTTGCCATAATTCAAGAGACTGACATGCTTACCAAGACTAAACATCTACATTCTATTAATCATAACTCATAAGGAATTTATTACTTTAGTATTATTATTACATAACTGTTGATGGTGCTGGACCTACCAACATGTCAGGGGATCTCCCTGGTAAGAAGTCCCGACTAGACCTCAAACCGTTTAGTGTAGGAGTCCCAGCAGTGGGTCGTACGGTATCGCCTTGACCTCAGTTGTGCACAGAGGCAAGTAAGATGTCCATGTTGGATGCAAGGGTGTGACATGCACAACAAGCCAAGGAAGGTGCATGAACAATTCTAACACAAAGAGAGTGAGGTGAGTGCACCCCTTGGAAACTTGTGGAAGCACACGGCTTGGAAGGGAACACACGAGTGAATATGCATCACAAACTGGAAATAACGTGAGCTAGAAATCCAAAGTGATGGTTAAACCAACAACACATCTCAGTAAGATTCATACATACTTATACAAAAAAATTACATACATGCATGCGTAAGAAAACACATACATATATCATTAGAGTAAACAAGGTAGCTGAAATATAATAACAACATATGCATGAAACACGATGGCTTTGTTATATTAAGAAGTGAAAGTTCCAATCATACATTACAACGATGACCAACCATTATTCCCGATGGCAGGACGTTAAAGTCACTGCTGCCTGCTCCTCCAAAGAGATATACTAGCTATGCACTGTGAAGAAGCCACGGCTCGTTACAATACTCTCCAAGCTTTCTCTAAGATACTCCTATCGGAAGCTTGGCTGACCAAAAGCCTCTACAATGAGTTATGAGGGACTATATATAGCAAATGGTGGGGTGACCCTTGAAATTCCTCTTTGTGATTGTTCAAATACCCTCATGACTCTTCAACTACTCTATGACTGTTACATTCAACTATCGACACTTGAACTTCCACTTGACAAGACTTTACATACAATCTGCACATGTACCCATGTGAGACAAAATGGCTTGAGCAAGCCATGCAAGACATCACTAACACTCGGGCCGTTATGGTGAGACCAACTCTTCGATATCCTAATGATGGTCAATGGTGGCGAACTGATGCCAAGCTTGGTCGTCCGTGATGGTGTCTATGCGTTCAATGGTGACATCTTTCTGAAAGAGAACTCCTTCCTCCTTTTCATATGGGTACACTGACATGGCTCCTCTGTCCAACTCGTTTGATAATATGTGCATCACCGTATTGAGTGCAGCTGGACCAGCAACATACTGATGCATATTGTCTGTGTTGATTTCCAAGCATGTGTTGGTGGTTGTGCGCATCAACTTATCAGAATACATGTTCATCTCCAGTCGTACATGCTCCTTGTCCTTGCCTCGTGAGTGTGCCAAAAGGGGGGAATCACATGCATGCGCACAATGACATGCATGTTGTTGAATTCCCTTGCATGCGATCAACAACACTACTCACCTTGTCTGCTTCGTGCCAGCTGTCGGGATGGATCTATAACTTGTACAGGCACAGTTTCATTTTTCTGTGCATGTGGCGCCCCCTGTTGTACATGTTCCTGCTGCAACTCATTCTCTCGTCTGTGCAGCTCATGTTCTTCCTTGAGATGTCACTTCAGTGCATGCAATTCCTTCTATGTTTCTCTCTCTACCTTCATGCAATCTTCGTGTCACGTCATCACCTCATAGCTTCAATCTCCAAAGCTTCTTTCATCACGAGTGCATCTGCTTTGAACTCGCAGCTTTGCTCCTCCTCTGTGTTATCAACAACTTTCTTCTTGCATTCGTCGTGTGCGGGTGTGCTGCCTTTTGTTGATGTCGATGGCGATGCTCGTTGTGATTCCATTACAATTCATCTTGATATCCTTGTCCATGAACAACTTAATGTCTTCATGGATAGGCAAGTTCATAGACACTTAATCGACTGCATCCCCGGTTGCACCCTTAATGGTGTCTTTGACTCTACTCTCTTGGAAGCCATTGTACCTGTGTTGCTGGGAGCTGGAAGACACCTGTGACACCTGGAGGCATAGAAACGCTCATGGAAAGAAATCTGTCACTTGAAAATAAAATAAAAAAACTAGAGGACTGACATGCAACATACATGTGTGATTGTCCGTAAATATTGCACAATTTTCACTGGGAGGTTGGGAGACTGACTACCAAGACTGTGGACAACACAATTTAGGCTACCAGGAAGCTGAATGATTGCTAGAACTACACAATGGACAGTACAACCTGGCCTGTTGAGGACTGAAACTATGCAATGCAAAATTTCAGTCAGCAGAGACATGCAACTAGCAAACTACATTGCGCAATTTCTGGGGCCAGCAGGACACTGCCTCCAAGACTTGCGCAATGCAAGCTTGGAGGTTAGTGTTGGGCCAAACTTGTGCAATTTTTGGAGGGAAGGAAGAGCCTTTGCTTCCAGAAATGTGTAGTGCTAGCCAGGCAAGGCACGATCCGGGCCAAGACAACCCATATCGGTCAACGGGCGACTGAAAACATGAGAAGTCTGAATGCATGATGAGATGAGTGAAAACAAGAGTGAATTATTATGCATGCAAACAATAAGTGCAGGATTCAAAAAACAGGACAACATGCATGCGAGTGAAGCAGGTCGTCACAACGACGACCGTCAGTGCAAAAACAATGTCATGCATGTGACAATAGTGAGATGCAAACGAAAACTAAAACAATGCTTGTACAAGCTAACATGCATGCAAACGACAACAAGCATTCACTGAAAATAAGCAAACAACACTCACATAAGCCAAAACACAAAAAGAGACAGAAACACAGCGCAAGACATGCGAAGCGGGCTTACCCCGACACAGATGAGTTGAATGTGCCGACAACTCCTAGATGCGATGTGGGATGTCAACGCTGCAATATTGATGCAAGGAATGAGCTCTGCAGTGTCCGGTTCATAAGTTTTGATAACATCGAGGTTATGATGCGCATGCTACAAATATAGGAAAACGACACTTAGGAGGAGGTTTCTGAAATGATCCTTGCACGTAACCTCCAACTGCTAAAAGTAGATCCCTAAATCTAGGGATGCCTTTGCATGATGCCTTGGGAAAAGCAGTCCATGCATGCAAATCAGTTTTTTTCGGTCCCAGAGGGACCAGTCAACCTGAAGGCACATGCATCGGTCTGCAATCCTGCGATAAAAATCTGCGTTGTACCTGGGCTAAGCCGAGATGGTTGTCCCAGAGGGATTACATAATTTCTGGGGGGAATAGGTGACTGTCTCCTAGGATTGCACAATTTCTGGGCTGAGCAGCTGTCCTAGGTCCAATTGTGTAATTTTCTAAAGGAACCCTGTCTGAATGCATTGTGGAATTTCTGAGCCCAGTAGGCTGCCTAACTAATTTGCACAATTTTTGCTAGCTGTTGGGCTGGCTGTCCCAAAGTGATTGCGCAATTTCTAGTAGCAGCAGGTGACTACTGCCCATAATTGCGCAATTTCTTGGCTGAGCAGCTGTCCTAGGATGAATTGTGCATTTTTTTAGAGGAAGACTATCAGGAAGAATTGTGCAATTCTGGAGCCCAGCTAGGTTTTCATAATTTCTGGAGGGAAGGTTGGTTCCCCTCAAGAATTACGCAAATCCCAAAGGGAGCTTCTCAACCAGCAACTGACACTAAGTCTCAAAAGCAGCCTGTGAAGGAGGTGGAACAAACTTGCATGCGCAGGATGACAAGACTCTATGAAACAACTAAAGCTTATGTGCTTGACGACGCAAGACATGTTGTTGAGGATGGTTGGTAGAGAGGCTCCAAAATGAAGCTAAGGTAAATTTTGGAGGGTGCTTGTAGCCGTTACAATAATAACATAACTTAGTAAGTATCCCAATGTGTATGATTTACTAAATTTTAAGGATACATCTAATATTTATATACAATCCATTCTAACTTTCATATATACACTAGCCATGATGCACATATATGAAATTGATGTATGTGTTTCAATATATCACTTTATCTAACCCTACATTTATTAATAGAGTATTATAATACCATGCACATTGATTTAAGTGAACCTATAATTACTTTGAAATCCCTTTTAACCTTTTTTTTAATAATACTTATTCTATAACAAGTGTTTCTTCGTGCCACTTAAATTAGAATTATGAAAATTGCTTAAAAATTATAAGTTATATTACCCAATGGCAAATCAATAATGGTTAATAGGCAAATCAAATCTTATAGTTTTGCATTGGCATAAAATAATAATTTGCATTGGTCATGTATTTGATAAGTTCTAGTAGGTGGTCACCCTCCTACGCCTAAGGAAGTTAATTTTGTTGTTTTTCCAAACAAAGCAAAAAATGTTTACTATATCAGTTACTTTATATCTAAGTTTTTTTTAATCATTATTTCTATATCTATTTTTATTTGAGTAATTCAACTATCTGACCATGGATTTATAGAGCATCTTGAAAGTAACGAAAATCGTGTCCTCAATTTACAACTGTAAACCCTAAAGGCAAGCACAAGCACTATTTAAGCAAACACCTCATAAATCACAATTTCTCTTAAATTAAAAATGAATAAATTTCTGCAACTCAAAAGTATTTTTAACATTTTGAATTATACAAATTCCAGAATTAAAACTTATATTCTAACAAATTTTATATCAAGTTCGAAAAATTAGAAATTATAAAAAACAAAAAACAATTTTAAAAGAGGAAAAACATCTATGAAGAAGAATCAAATAACCCAACCCCTAATATGGATTGGAAATCTTAACCCGCTCTCATTATTTTAAGATGGAAATTAAAAAAAACACTGAGAGAAGCTTCTTTCTATATACAAATTTAAAATATCAAAGATGGTATGTTCTGGTAACTCAACAGTTTTACCTTCCCCAAATAAAAACCAAGAAAAACTCTACAACTTTACCTCACTCAAATAAAAACCACCCAACTTAGAATGTTGTTTTCAAGAATATTTTTAGATAATTTTAAGCAATTGCGTAAGGATTATTACTATGCTTAAATAATTTTGTATTACATTTATTTATTTATTATTTCTTATGTTTTGATATTAACTATAATATTACTATTGGTAAACCTTCGATATGCAATATTAAAGGGATTTAGAACCCGTAAAAGCGAGATTTATATAGATTTTACAAAAAAAAATTAGATCCCTATATGCTTAATTACGCCGAAAAGCATTTTATTTTGAGGTTCATCATCACGACACTGTAATAGATTCATTGTTCTAAAATGAATACCAAATCGATGGTGGTCATCTCACTGGGGATAATGGATGCTCGGATTAACCCTGCCAACTTCGGCCAATCAAATCTACAATTCAAATTCCGCAAGTTGTCTTTCCCTTTGTGAAAGTCTGGGGCGTCGAATTTCTTATTGTTGGTTGATTTTTAGGGAGCTTTCGTTGTGCTTCTTTCATTATCCGATAATTCTGAATGGCCTTAGTTATTTCCCATTCAATATTTGAACTGCTTGTTTCGCTATCTACTACGAAAATGTCCTGCACAGATTTGTCGGTCACAACAAATTGAGACGATAGAAGTTTTTAAAATCCATGTGACGCTAACTAACTTTAAGTAGCTTTCAATAGTGAAGGAGTAGAGTTACATATAGAAAGGGCATAATGTATTTATTGGTGAAAGTTTCTCCTCTCTCGCTTTTGTAATCTAGTAAAATGTCCAAATATTTTCCTTGCCACCACTATGCTCTGTCCTGCCTTCTTTTCTCCTTTCAATTCTAGCCTCTATGGATCTATCCAACAACACATAAACAATGCACATGTATTTAGTTACATCACGCCTCACACCCTAAGGGTCCATTACGCATTGACAGATATTCTTTGATGTGATTTTTTTTCAAAAATTTTCTTCTTATAATTAGAAATGGATCACGGAAGCCTAAACTCGTTAATTACAACCCTGCGCGGAAGGGCCATTGCTATGAAGGTTCATCATTTTGAACGAGCACACTTGCAGGTCTCCAAGTTGAAATCAAATATGGCATTCCTTAAAAGATGTAGAGATTCTTCCAACATTCCTGTGTTCGCTCGGATTAAGCATCCCCTCAATAATCCGAAAAACCATCATGTGTTTATGAAAGCGATTATTTCCTTGCTTCGGTCTGAGATTTGCAGAATCAAAAATGATCTTGATCAACTCTCTCGACATATTATCTCTTTGCATATGGAGCTCTATGGTATAATTTCTGCCAACCTGTGGGCAAGGATCGATGCATGCTTGACCCTTAAATCTCTACAGATGGAGGCGATCTGGAAGAAAAAGTGTAGAAAATCCTGTAGATTCACAAGCTCATGCAATGTACTAAAGCGTAGGAAAATAATCTACTTCTACTTTCAACTAGCAGAAGCCAATATATTGATGAAAACAATAAGAACAAGAAGAAGATAAATCAATAACACAAGATGTATCTAGGGAAATCCACTGCTCAAAACCTTGCTATCTATATTGCATATATCAGAAATATGAGTGAAGATACAAAGCTTGTTCTCACTAGAACAATTCCGCACAAGTATGCTCAACTCTCTCAACTCACAAGCTAGCTCTTGGCCAACAGTTAGCCAATTCTATAGCTCTCCAAGCTCCTAATCTCTTGTGTAATTCCCAGGATGAATAAACTATATTTAAAGGGAATTCATGCTTTCAAAACTACGCAATCCAAACATAGGATGTATCTCTAATTCATGCATGATATTTACACTCCATTAAATAATACCATTGATAATACACTGTCCTTGCACTCTAGTCTCAACTGGGTCTTTCTCTGAACTGACATGCATGAGTTTCTTATGAGGGAATCTTCAGTTAACTGGAGTAGCACTAGCAGATGCATTAGTGCACCAACTGACTTTTAGTCCTTTATTAGTTCCAAAAACAATTTAGAACTAATTTAACTGAACTTAACTCAGTAAACTGATTGATCTAATTTCCAACTCAATTTAAACTCATATTGGACCCCTAAAACTTAGGGAGAACATATACATGACTACAAAAGACTTCCAACTCGAAATTCCTAAGCTAATTAAGTTAATTAAACTTAATTAACTATTTACAAGTTTTTATGAGAATAGAATTCGATTTTAATTCTCAGTTTAATTCAAGGAAAAATTAAATTGGAATTTCTTGTTGCCATTTCTCAACACTCCCTCTCAACAAGAAAGGGATTATCATCTACCCCAATCCTGTCTCTGTGAAACTCGAATTTACATCTTGACAATGCCTTTGTAAATTTGTCAACATCTTTCTCCTTCATGGGAATGTACTCTAATAACATAATCCACCTCAATACCCAATCTCTGAGATGATGATATCGGATATCAATATGCTTTGACCGATCATGAAAAACGAGGTTTTCAGAGAGTTTGATACAACTATGCTTATTGCAGTAAATCATAGTTGGATCCATCTGCTGACCAAACAAACCAACCAGGATCTTCCTCATCCAGATGGCCTCACATGATGCCTACTCGCATCCATGTACTCTACCTATGCCGAACTGAGTGCAACCGATCTTTGTTTCCAACTATACCAAGAAACTTCCGCTGACCCAATATTGAAGATCCCTCCCAATGTGATCTTCTTGTCAGATGGAATCCCTACCCAATCTGCATCGATGAAGCCTTCAAGCTTCACTCCCTCTATCTGTTTGTACCATAATCCATATTGAGAAGTGCCCCTAAGCTATATCAACACATGATTTTCCTCCTTCAAATATAGATTGGTAGGCCTAACCATCGCTTGATTAAGTTGGTTAATTGAATAGCACATATCCGGCCGTGTGTTCACCAAGTACATGAGTGAACCCACAAGCTTCCTGTAAATAGTAGCGTCCACTACTTCCCCTGAAGTAGCATCCTCCTTCTTCCAGTTACCTGCTGGAGGAGTTTCCATGGGTTTGTTGCTCTCCATGCAGAATCTCCTTAATCTTGTTGGCATACTTTCTCTGAGAGACAAACAACTCCCCATCTCCCTGCCATACCTCCATGCCATGAAATTAATGCATGATCCCCATGTCATTCATCTCAAACTCTCTTGCAAGGTCCTCCTTGCAGGACTTGATCAACTAATCATCACTTGTTAGTATGAGATCATCAACATAAAGTACAATGATCAACAGTTTTCCTTCCACCACTATGTGATACATGTTCGCATCCGCTTCACTCTTCGTGAAGCCCAACCCGGTGAAGTAGTTATCTATCCTGGTGTACCAAGCATGAGGTGCTTGCTTCAGCCCATACAATTCTCTCAAGCTGACACACATGCGACTCACAGTCAAAGGTCTCAAAACCTTCAGGCTACTCTATGTACACCTCTTCCTCAATCATGCCATTAAGGAAGGTTGTCTTCACATCCATCTGATGTATCTTCCAACCCATCTGTGCTGATAGTACCAATATAGATCTGATTGACGAGTATCTTGAAACAAGAGCAAAGGTCTCATCATAGTCAATCCCCTCTACCTGTGAAAAGCCACGGGCCACAAATCTAGCGTTATACTTCTCCACACTACCATCTACAACTTGATTTACCTTGTAAATCCAACGGGATCTCACCACTGACTTGTCCTCCAATGTCGGGACCACATCCCAAACATTGTTACAAAGTATGGAGTCATACTCCTCCACCATGGCATCAACCCAAACCCACTAATGTAATGCTTCCTTAAAGGAAGATAGCACTATCACAACACATTTTCCCATAAGAGCCATGTATCTAGTGTACATCCCAGGTGACCTCCTCTGTATGCATTGAGAAGTGGGTGCTCCCACATTCTCCCGTGCATCATCCAACCAGTTGTCAACCTCTCTGGTGCGCTTTCTACCCTTTCTGGAAGATTTCGCTTGAGTGGATGTCTCCACTCTTGGATCCTTTACATGTGGCTGCTCCACATCAATATGAGGATCCTCAACCTTAGGAGCTAAAATATCCTCATCCACATGTAGCTCAAGATCCCTCACATGGCCTTCTCCTCATCGAATCTGATATCCCTGCGAACCACTGTCATCTTGTTGGTCGTCAAGTACACCCAATAGTTGTGAGGTGTATCAGTGTACCCCACAAATATCCCCAAATCTATTGTAGGCTCAAGATTTTTTGGTGCATCTTTGGTCACATGGAAATATACTGATGACCCAAAAATCCTGAAGTGACCAATATCTGGCCTCTTACCGGAATAAGCCTCCCATTCTGTCTTCATCTCAAGTATTCGATGTGGGCTACGGTTCTGAACATAAGCCATTGCATTGCATGCCTCAGCCCACAAGTGTAGTGGTAGGCACTGATCATGCAACATCACCCTTTTTGCCCCTACTATGCTTATGTTGTTCCTCTTGGCCACCCTATTCTGCTAAGGGTTATGGGGTGTCGTCAACTCCCGTTTAATCCCTTTCGCTGCATAAAAGTTCTTAAAATTGTTTGAGACATACTCACCACCATTATCACTCTGTAGATATTTAACATTCTTTCCTGACTCTTTCTCCACCAATGCTTTAAACTCACAAAACTTTTTGAAGGTTTGATCCTTTTTCTGCATGAAAATTATCCAACATTTTCGATAAAAGTCATCAACAAATATAACACAATACCTGTGTTTGGTTGTGGATGCTATCGAGAATGGTCCACGCACATCTGAATGGACTCACTCTAGAATAGCCTATGCTCGACTGTCTCTTTTGTGAAAGAAGACTTGGTGTATTTTCCCAAAGTACACCCTTGCATGTATCAACTTGCTCAAGCATACCTTTGGGAAGAGCGGTAGAGATCTGCTGCAATATCTTTAAAGCCCCATGATGCAAGTGGCCCAATCACCTGTGCCACAACTTGATAACGTCTTGACTCTACACCCTTTCTGATTTTGTGCTCAAAGCAACACATTATTGTACTCCAACTTAAAGAGATTCTTCACCCGAATCCCTATCTTCTTTACTTGACCTGTGGTTATGTGTCGAAGGAACGCCTTTCCTTTCAAGAAGATCACATCATAGCCTCTATTCTCAAGCATGGAAATAGATACCAATTTCTTCTTTAGCCTGGGCACATACATAACATTCGTCAAGGTGAGTGGAGCCCCATGCTCCCTCTTAAAAGTAATCATGCCCAATCCAGCAACACTATACTTCCTTTCGTCACCCATCTCGATATGCATCTGGAGATCTTTCTCCTCTATGTCACTGAATAACTCTTTGTCGACAGTCATGTGGAATGAAGCTCCATTGCCTAAGTACCATACACTTCCCATCATTGATGACACCATGCATGCAATGAGGGAAAATTCCAATTCGAATTGAGAGGCCAAATCCTCACCCACTGCTCCTCCTAAGGACTTCTTCTGAGACTTCTTGAGAGGACAATTTGTAGAAAAATGGCCCAACTCATGACAATGACATCCCTTCACTTTTGCCATGTCTTTCTTCTTACCTCTATGATAAGAATATGATTTGGAATACGAATATCTACCTTTCCCCTTCTTTGCCTTAATCTCTAAGCCACAATTCTCTTCATCATCAGTATTTGATGAAGAGCCATCCCCGATGTTCCTCCTCATCTCCTCCTGCATCAAATATGACCACAGTTGTTCCCAGTTTGGCATCTTCTCCCGACCATTGAAAGAGTCCTAATAACTATGCCAACTCTTTGGGAGTCCTAGAAGAGCAAGACTCACCATATCATCCTTGATAACCGTGATTCCAACACTTCCAAGTTCATCACAACACTGAGTGAAATTGGTCAAGTATTTTGGAATCGTCTCACCTTTCTCCATTTTGATTTTTCAAAGCTTTTCCTTCAATGCCAATTTCCTTTGGTCACTACTGCTCTGATACAAGTCCTTCAATTCTTTCCACATAGCGTACAAAGTTTCCTTTCCATGGAGACTCAAGACAATGTGGTCTCGAACTCCCTCAAGGATTATCTACCTTGCCTTCACCATACACTTCTTCCATTCTACCAAATTTTGTGGATCCTATTTTGTTGACTTAGGAATTTCTTGATCAATGAATTCCTTCAAGCCATTATCCTCTAGCACATCCTCCATTTTGTCCTTCCAAGCTATAAAACGCGAGCTTCCTTCCAAGGCATACTTGAGCGGCAAACCATAGAACACCATCTACCGATCCTGAAGTATGTATTGCAAATTCGAATTTCACCTGTAACCCAAAACTCAAAACTTCGAAATCTCCTCTAGTATATTGTTCTCAACTTTGATACCATGTAGAAAATCATGTAGATTCACAAGCTCATGCTATGTACTAAAGCACAGGAGAAGAATCTACTTCTACTTTCAACTAGCGGAAGCCAATAGATCGATGAAAATAATAAGAACAAGAAGAAGATAAATCAATGGCACATAACACAAGATGTATATGGGAAAATCCACTGCTCAAAACCCCGCTATCTGTATTGCATATATCATAAATATGAGTGAAAATAGAAATCTTGTTCTCACTATAACAATTCCTCACAAGTATGTGTCATGCGGAAAGAGTTATTTTTGCGGACAAACCTAACGTCCCTAGGAGTCTAAGACTCTCTAGTGACAAACAAACCAAACAAGAGCAATCCTTCACTAAATATACATTATTCTATGAGAAACCAAGTGTTTTCCGATCTTACCTTAGGTCCAACGCTTGTTGTAGCAGTCCAGCCTTGCTGATCCAGATGAGCTCCTCCTTCACTTTAAGACCTGCATACACTAACAATCAAACGATTACATAACACCTGAATATTCCATAAAACAAAGTATATTCAACATATAGACCAAGGAGTATATGAAACAATTCATTAACAACAAATCATTGAGAAGATGGACTTATTTGTATTAAGGAAACAAAAAAGAAACCATTACAACCTGAGCCTTGGTGTTGTGCAAGTTCCTCCCAGGGTCCAGCAAGAGTTTTCCTCTACTTTGACAAGCTCACCCACTTCCAAATGAAACAAGAAAGAATGGTAATCTCTCCTCACAAGCTTCTACAAGGAAGTCCTAATTCCAGCAGCATCTACCCTTTGGAATGTTCAGCTTTCAACCTCCCCTCCTCTGGCCCAATGCCTGTATTATAGTGTTCTAGAGGAAGTTATTCAGGTCCAACATCAATGGGATACTCCCTCTTTTGGATGGGGTAGCTCCTCTTTGATGGGATAAGTTCCTCTATCATAGGGATCATGAACCATCTGGAGGCGCTCAATACACACCAAACACTCTTCTAGAAGGCTCTAGAAGTGACCACAAGTAACTTTTTAAAGATGAAACTCGCGCCTTTTGACCTTTACAGGGGTACGCACCCATCCTTTGGCTTACAGAGCGTACAAGTACACAGGCACAGGGTGTTTGGGATGCGTACACGCAGGCAAGGTCGAGAGAACCTGCGTACCCAGAAATAAACATGTTTTTAAGTGACTTTCTCTCTTTTTGAAGTTTGACATGAAGAGCAGAGGTATTAGGCTTGACAAGGAGGATAATATGACTATTGATGGAGCCATATTAACTGCAGATAGTCATGGTGACAAATTTCAGTGTAACAAATTTCCCCCTAAAGTACGAAGCCTGTAATAGATAAGGGTGTTATATCATATAGGAAGGGTGAAGTACTTTATCATTTCGAGGATCATCTTGTGGAGAGCCCGGTCAGAACCTGCAATTTTCAACACAAAATACATGTATAAGATCATATCATCGCTGAGGTAGGCATTCCCATACTCAGATCAAAACTTTAACTAACAAACTAACTACTCTAATACAAGAATGATTTCAAATACATCATAATCATAGACTCGTGTAGACACAGTATGGACGCAGCCATCTGTTTATGATGGTCTACAACATAATGAATACAAAACTCCTCGCAGCCTGGATGGTGGAAACTAGATCCAGGGTCTTCATCTCTACTTCCCGAATTGGTACGATTTTAGCCATGTGAATAAATGAGTCGATGTCGAACATGGTAGAAACCACTTGATTACCAGTCAATGATGTAAACTGTTAACAAGCGTGAGAGAGACCACCAGTAATGTCAATGGTTCTAAAAGTACCCAGCACAATCCATGAGATGTGAATGAATGAGTCGGTGTCGAACATTTCATGGAATCCTTCGATCGCAAGTCAATGATGAAAACTGACGTCGAAGGCGAGAAACCTGGCATTGATGCATGCAGACTCCAAGGTATTGACGATTTCTAAGTCAACTCTCTAGATAATGTGCTGATGTCGATAGAAAGCGAACCGTCGCAGGCAAGCCCACAACACGAAATCATAGTTCAAGTTGAAGAAATGTTGCTGCAAGGACTGACTCAATGATGACACAATGGATGATAGGTATTTTGCGGTTGAATGTTTTGTTTACAGACCTCTTGAACAAATAACGACACAACAGATGGTTTGGTGATGAATGACTCAAAGTCGACTCCCATAACCCGGCTAAAGATGTCAAATGATCTTGGTCAACTGTGAGGTAAAGGATTTCCCAACCCAGGTGAATGAATAAGTGTCGTGTTCAAGAGTGGTAGTAAGGTTTTTGTTGAGACAAAAAGATATCAAATAGGCTCATTCTTCTCATTTTTCCCCCACCATTTCTGGCAAGTACCTCTTTATTTTTTACAAGCTTGAGGAGGATAACATATGCTTGTTTGTAAGCTCATTCTTCGGATGAGTCCAACTTAGTTTTTGATGCGAACCCTAAGGAGGAGCGGTCCGTTCCTGTTTGTAATAGAACAGGTCCTTTACTGTGAAATTTTAACGAGTCCAGTATAGGAGAAACTCGGCGTTTTTCATATTTAGAGATTCTGAAAAACTTAGAAGACTCCAGATTGGACTTTTTCGTAAATTTGTGTCTCCTAAGCCCGAAAAAGTATAAAATAATACCTAGGAGAACCGCTTGATCTTGCGACCAAGGATATTTTCATAGTTAGTGTCTTTGACCTGAAAAGTAAAAAGCGATCAAGGACACGTCGTTTTATTTCCAATATCGAATTTGGAACGACAAAAATCCGACAATCTTTTCTTGTTTTTTCGGTCAGAAAAGGGCTGTAAGAGGACCGTCTTTTAATTCCGTTTTAACGAGTGTAAAAGAAACGCTCGGCAATCTTTTCATTTTTTAGGAGTCAGAAAAGGGCTTAAAAGATAACTCTGATGTCTGATTTGTGAAACGTGACAAGTTTCCCTGAAAGTCCTTTTGTCCTGCACAAAAAGCGACACATTACTCATACCTGTTTAAGATGGGTAAAAAATGCATTAAAATGACCTTCTATGGTGAAAAATAAACAAATATAACATTTATTTATCCAAAAAAACCTATAAAAAATACTTTTACCATTTTACTGTTGAGGTTGAGAAAAGAGCTTTTGGCAAGAAACTTCCCGTGGAGATTGCGGAAAATCAGACCGTCGGAATCGAACGTCGTCACCTCCAGGTAATCCACAACATCCTCCTCTTCAATTTCATCGGTTTAAAATTCATTTTTAGGTTTTAGTTTTATTTTTTGGAGGCCAAAGGGTTTTGGGGCGCGCTTCTCGGGGTACGCAGGTGGCCCATGGGTAACCTGCGTACCCCGACCTTTTTCTTTAAGGG